>PVHY01002928.1:0-116841 GCA_004024945.1 Uropsilus gracilis | reverse complement strand
ACATAATTTTTAAATGCTCATGAGAACATTTGAAAACTCAAGTTACTTCTATTTTGTTGCTCCAATCTACTCTACAATATTATTATCTAAACAGATGAATATTATCACACTTGGATTATTTTTCTATTTCTTCTTCTCTTTTAAGGCTTTCTTCTGGTATTGATATTAGCAGAATATTGTCTCAAAAAAAAAAAAAAAACAAGTAAGGAAGTATTCTGTCCAGTCCTATATTTTGGTAAAATGTGTATTCACTGGTGCTCTCAAGTTTCATTAAGTAGAGTTCATCAGCAAAGCATGTAGACCTGCATTCTTCTTTGCTTTAATTTGCTAGCTATTACTTTATTTTATTTAATACATATGGGACTATTGGACTATTTAGGAAGTATACTTCAGATTGTGTACACTTTTGCATAATGAATTGATCATGCTTTTATTCCTAATATTTGGCTTATCCTCCTTATTTTTAAATTATTTTCATTGCCAAAATATGTAGTTGTTAAAATTCAACATCCTTTCATAATAAAATATTACAACAAATAACAAATAGCAGGAATTTTATAATAATAATCTGATAGCCCATAGGATGTATCTTTGGAAAACCTAAAGCTAACTTTAAAGGTAAATAATTAATATAGATAATTTATATAAGCCTTTATATATTGATTAAAGGTAGCATTATGAATAAAATCTCTGCTCATCTTATTTTTAATATATGCATATATTTAATATATAAATATTGTATATATTTATATATTATATATTTAATATATATAATGTATATAATATATACATATATTTAATATATACATATTTCTCCCACTGCCATATCACTCATGACTCATGACTATTTTCCTTTGTATACCTTTCTTCCCTATTTCATACCCCTCTTACTGCCTCCTTTGCTGGATGTTTCATTTCTACACTCTTGTTAACTTTTACTATTTCTTGTCCTATGTCTGATTATTCTACATTCCACATACAGGTGGGGCTTTCTGGTATTTATCTCTCTCAATCTGACTAATTTTAACCAGCATAGTCCCTTACAGTGTTATTTACAATGTAAGGATAATTATGGGATAATTTCTTATCCATGTTGCTGTGAATGGTGAGTTTGTCTTTTTAGTTGCTAAATAATATTCCATCATGTAAATATACCATAACTTTTTGATTCATTTATGTGTTTGGGACATTTAGGCCAGTTCCATATCTTGGCTACTGAAAATGGTGCTGCAATAAGCATAGAAGTGCAGGTTTCCTTTTGGATTAGTGTTTTTGTGTCCTTTGAGTAGATTCCCAAATTTGAATCATTGCATTAAATGGGAGTTCCAGTTTTAGTAATTTGAGTTTCCTCCACATCTCCTTTCATAGTAGCTGGACCAGTTTGCAGTCCAGCCAGCAGTTTAAAGTGTTCCTTTTTCCTTTTTCTCCACATCCTCAGCATCATTTGCTGTTGCTTTTCTTTCTTTCTTTCTTTTTTGATTTGAGCCATTCTTATTGATGTAAGGTGATATCTTATTGTGGTTTAAATTTGCATTTCCCTGTTTATAAACAATTATGAACATTTTTTTCATATGGCTGTCATTTGAATTTCTTTGGTAAACTGTCTTTTTTTAATTCTTCTATCCATTTTTGAGGGGAATGCTTGTTTGTGTTACGTTGTATAAACTCTTTACATTTTAATAAAAGCCCCTGATTTTGCTCTATGGTGTGCAAATATCTCTCCCATCCCACTGGGATTCTCTTTGCTTTGCTTATTATCATTTGTACTGTACAGAAACTTTTTAGTTTAATGTAGTCCCAGATGTTTATCCTTTCTTTTCTTTGTTTCTGGAGATGTCTTTAAAGAAGTTTATGGGATATATATATATATATATAATCTCCTAGATTGTTTTGCCTGTTTTCTTCTATATATTTTATGATGTCTGGCTTTATGTTGAGGTCCTTCATCCAGTTCGAGTTAACTTTTCTATATGGCATGAGATAATAGTCTAGTTTCAATTTTTTGCATGCTACTGTCCAGTTTTCTCAGCACTATTTATTAAAGAGACATTCCTTGTTACTGTAAACATTTTTTCATCTTTTGTCAAAGATTAATTTTCCACATATTTGTGGTTTTATTTTTTTTCTCTGTTTGATTCCATTGGTCTTTTTGTTTTTGTTCCAATACCATGATGTTTTATTTTACTATAATGGCCTTGTAATATTGTTTCAAGTTTGGGACTGTAATTCTCCATTCTTTTTGTCACAAGAACTTTCATTATTCAGGGTTGTTTTTTTTTTTTTTTTTTTTTTTTTTTTTTTTTTTTTTTTTTTTTTTTTTTTTTTTTTTTTTTTTTTTTTTTTTTTTTTTTTTTTTTTTTTTTTTTTTTTTTTTTTTTTTTTTTTTTTTTTTTTTTTTTTTTTTTTTTTTTTTTTTTTTTTTTTTTTTTTTTTTTTTTTTTTTTTTTTTTTTTTTTTGTAGTTCCCTATGAATTTCAGTAGTATTTGCTTAATTTCCTTAGAATGCTATGGGGATTTCTAATGGGATTGTGTTGAATCTATACATCACTTTTAGTAGCATAGCCATTTTTATGATAATTCTTCCTATCCATGAGTAGGTAATATCTTTCCATTTTTTGAGTATATTTTTCTTTTTTTTAAAGTGTTTGTAGTTTTCCTTATATAGGTCTTTCAATCTTTTGATAGATTCAATCCCAGGTATTTAAATTTTCTTGATACAATTGTAAATGATATAGTCTTTTAATTTCATCTTCTTGAGATTGATTATTGCATATAGGAAAGCTACTGATTTTGGTGTACTGATTTTGTACCCTGCTCCATTACAGAATCTCTTACTCCTTTAATTAGTTTTTTCTGTAGATTTTTTTGAATTCTCCATATGAAGTATCATATCATCTACATATAATGATAATGTCATTTCTCTCCCTACTCAGAGTTCTAAGTCTTTCTCTTGCCTTATTGTCCTAGCTAGAACTTCCAAGTGGTGAGAATAGACGTCTTGTCTAGTTTCTGATCTTAATTGGAATTCTTCCATTTTTCACCATCAAGGATGATAATTTGTTGTGGGTTTGCCATATATGGATGTTATTAGTTAAGATATGTCTCTTTTATCCCAAGTTTTTCAAAGGTCTTCATTATAAATAGATGCTTCATTTTATCAGACATTTTCTCTGCATCTATTGACATAACTATTTTGAATTTATTTTTCTCCTTGATGTCCATCCCCTCCAGGTGGCCACTCTGTGGTCATAGGCAATGACCACCTTACACTCAATTTTTTAAAATCTGAATATAACTTTAAAAAAATCTCATTAACCTTTGCAAAGAACATGGTTTTGCTTTCGTTGAAATTCTGTATTGTTTATTTAGTTGGTTTTTGTGTTATCACATAGAGCAATATTCAGTAGGGCAGTATTGTACCAAACATCATTATTAGGGTCTGGAAATACTTTTCTCTGGGTGCTTTAATTAGCTCCTGATATTCCTTTTTCCCTTAAAGTTTTCTTGTGAATAATCCAATCTACTAGTGTTCCTTATTAGATTACCCTTATTCTCTTGCTTTTTTTAATATTCTGTCTTTGACAGAATATTGAATAATATCATATAATATTTAATTTAATATAATTTAGCATTTAATTATTAATGGGAAAATAATATTACATAATATGTTAACTGGTATATTGTAATGTGTCTTGATATATACCTTTTTAGTATTAATTTATCTGGAACCCATTGAGTAACTTGGTTATCAATTTCTGTTTCATTTCAGATCAAGATGAATCTTGGAAATTATTTCTATAAATAAAAGTCCTGCACCTATCTTTCTTTTTTTTTCTGAGACTCCAGTGGCATATATTGATTTCTTTTAAAGTTATCCTAATGAATGTTCCACACAACTTTCCCTTTTTTAGTTTATCTTTGTTTCTATTTTCTCCACCATTGTGTTTTCAGCCTCACTATCTTTCTCCGTTTGTTAAGGTTCTCTACAGTATTCTTAATTTGATTGTAGTTTTTTTTTAATATATATCCACTAGGCCTAAATGACCTAAATGCAGTAGTCTCTTAATTTCTGAATATTTATTGTGTTCATGTTATATACACATCATTCATTTTTTCTCTTTTTCAACAAGAATCATTGTAACAGTTACTGTAAGAACCTCATCAGGCAGAGTCTATTATTCCATTTGAGTGAGAATTTGTCCTGAGTTTTTTGCTCTAGTGTTTGTGATGTATTTATTTCTTTGTTTTAGTTTTCATGGGTTGTGATTAGAAGTTTCATTTTCTTAACAAATTGGTTTTATACCCCTTCTACAAGAAACAGACTATAATCCTAGGTGTTTTTTTTTTTAATCCAGGATTTTTAGTTGTTTTATAGATTGCTATCCTTACATCTGTGTAGATAGAAAATAGTCAGTAGTAGAGTACCACTGCAGTACTGACTTCAACTCAGTATTGAGTCTCTGAGAAAATGTAGTAATGCTATTAGATACAGAAGACTCTTCACAGTAGACTAGCCTGTAAGCTATTTGACAAAGTTTCTGCCTACTCATTTCCAAACATAAGGAACCTAAATAAATGCATCATTTAAGAAAGCACTCAGTAATACATTGCAGCTATCAAATTCTACTGAGTTTGAATTATGAAAATTGTTGCCAGGAAATTTTATGTATTTTTTCATATTAACTGATTAAGAACTTTAGAATTGATTTATCTTGTGAATATTAATTAGCAAAGTTCAAATGGTAAACATTTTTTTGCATTTTTTTAATTTTACTTATATGTTTTACTGAGGTAATAAAGATCTATAATGCTGCCATGTCATAGGAATATTGTTTCTTTTCACACTTCCTCAAATGTATATTGCCACACCACTCCTATCACTGAATCACCAATAATCCTTCACCATAATCCATTTGGCTTCTTCTATCCTTTGTTTTCAGCCTCCTAATACCTCTCACAGCTACAGTTTGGTTTTATCACAGTTTTGTCCTCCTTTATTTTATATTTTTGTTTCATGTATGAGTGAAATAATCAAATATTTGTCTTCTCCTGCTAGCTTAATTTGCTTAGAATTATGGCCTCTATTTCCAACGAACATGTCACACACCATTTTATTTAATTTTATTTATAGATGAATAGTATTCCACTATGTGTATGTCACTTCTTTATCTTCTTTTATTTTCTTGGGCACTTTAGTTATTTTCATAACTTGCTATTATAAATAGTGCTGCAGTGAACATAGGAGCCCTCATAGTCCTTAAAACTAGTATTTTTGCATACTTCTGAGTAGCTACCTATGAGTAGAATTGATAGATCATCTGGTGGATCTATTTTTAATATTTTAAGAACTCACCATACTGTTTTCCATAGGGATTGGCCCAGTTTACATTCTGGCCAGTAGTGTATAAATATTCCATTTTCTCTAGACTGGAGAATAATATTTCCCTTGGCATACTAAGAATTATACATGGGAAGAGAGAAAAAGCTTCCTTGAAATGTATTTTTTGGCTAATTACCATAGATAGGGAATGGAGGTAAAACATTGCTTAAAATTAACTCTCAAAAAATAAGAATGACTGTATGATATAAAAGAATTTCATGCTATAAAGTTAGTGGGCCAACTAACTTTAATGATGTGGTTTCTATTGTGAGGAGAGGGGTAATGTATTTATTGAAATAAATTTACCCACTGGATACAAGATTAGCTCCTTATTTAATCCAAGTAAGTAGTAAATATTCCTAAGGCTAGAAAACAAGCCATTTTCTCAATTTTTATGAGAATAGATGACTTAGAATCTTATGTTGACAAACTTATCTGTTCAGTAAAAGGGAAGAGTTAAGGAAATCACACTTTAGAGGCCATAGAAATTTCCCTCACCACCAAAATAATAAACAAAATCCTCTATCATATTCCTGAGAAATAACCAAGACTTTGCTGCCCTCAAGGATTTACAGGACATAGTTCTGGTGCATCTTACAACTTTCCCATTTAACTTCTGTTCAAAAAATGACAGCAGTGCTGAAATAAATTGCAATTGCAGTCCTAAAAGTGATTCATTTGCTGAAGCAAATCAATACCTTCTGTTCTACTATGAGAATATTTGTATCCTATCTCAAAAAAAAAAAGACAAAATGCAACACTATTTTACTATTACATATGTGTGTAGTAGTAGGCTTTCACTACTTTCTTCTCTTAATTTTTATTAAAGTCTAGACTAGGATAATTGTTTATCTCATCATATTGGAGAGCATCATGCTAGTCCACTACTTTGCTGCCATCGTCCTTCACAGAGCTATGCCGATACAACTGTCAGGCACAATATATTGTTTGCTTGTCACAGTGTCAGACAATGGAGGATATACAAAGGTCTACATGTTGAAAGCTATAAATAAATTATAAGTGTTATAATAAAGACTACTCAAATACAACAGCACAAACTACTAAAGGTTTAACTCTCTCCTTGTAAAATTTGTGATCAATAGCCCATGCAACATCACAAACTATAGGTTTAACTACCTTATAAAACTTGTGTTCAATAGTCCACATTATTAGGTCAACTAGAGAGTCTTATTTCTACACCATCCTTTAGAATTATACTCAATCTGCAGTATTAAAATGTTGCCATCTTATGTTCCAGATCATAAAGAGGGAAAGAGAAAGGGAAAACAAGGAAATGTCCTCCTAGTCAAGGGATATGGAATTTGCTCAAATCACTTCTACTCCAATCTATTAGTGAGAGATAAGTCATATGCTTCTAGTATGAGAGGAATGGGAATGAAATACCTAAGCAGGTACAAACTCATGGGAGAAAGAAATAATGGATTTAGAGTTACATTGAGCTATCACTACCAGTAAGGTCTTATGAGAAAGTATTATTGCATTCCTGGCTATGGAGTAAACTACAAATTTATTATTAATTTTATTAATTAGTTAATAATTTAAGAATTGTTTGAAATTCATTAATGGGAAGAATTAATATTTTAAAAGTTTAAAAATGCCGTTAAAGAGAATGTACATGTGTGAAGTTGAACAAATTATGATTAAAAATCCTTCATTTTTATTAAAAAGATATGAGAATTATGGGATAGTGATAGAAAAAAATCTAATGAATTAAACATCAGATAAATTACTAGTATACTTATTGAATGTGCACTTAATGTAAGGGAGTGTCTAAAATACTGCAGGTTATCTCCCTCCAATTTTCACTCATACTTTGTAAATAAAAGAAATATTTTCCCCAGTTTTTAATTGATGAGAACATTGAGATGCAGAGTGTTCAATTAACTTGCTGAAGCAAACAACTAGAAAGTGGAATAGTCTAGAGGAGCTCTCACCCAATTGAGCCCCACCCTAATTCACCTACAGTAGACAACTCCCTGATAAAGTCCTCTCAAGAAATGAGTTGGAGAAATAAACATAAAATGTGTGCCCCTTTAAAATAAACAGAAAAAAATATATAACCTGTTTATATTAGATATACCAATTTTCAATATGCATTTACTATTTTCATCCATATTTTTAATCAGGGTCATAATGACTGAAATTAACTTTCTATATCCAGTGATTCCTTTTCTTAATGTCACTTAAAAATTCACAGACAGAGTTGAATGAGTTCAGAAATATTCATTTATTCATTTTATTAAATAGGTTAATAATTTTATCAATTAAACCACAATTCTATTGTCAACCTAAGTCAGACATTTGCCGCTCTTTACCCTGTGATGAAAGATGCTATTATATAGAATGCT
Organism: Uropsilus gracilis; assembly: GCA_004024945.1. Taxonomy (NCBI): domain Eukaryota; kingdom Metazoa; phylum Chordata; class Mammalia; order Eulipotyphla; family Talpidae; genus Uropsilus; species Uropsilus gracilis. Next base: position 109,092 of record PVHY01002928.1, on the reverse strand, counting down.
ATTGAATATTAATATTCTTTAGCACATTTATAAAGTTGTGGTCCATTAAAAAACTGAACATTTCTTTAGATACTTAAATGAAGTAACAAATCATCTTCCCTTGACAAAGTAAAATAATTTCTGATTGACTCATACAGTTATTTTAAAAATAGCTGTGAAGTATGAAGAATGTCATTTCGCATGCTAAATCACTAAAATATTTTCATGTGATTTTGCATCATGCTGTGACAGGAAACTGTTTCTTTTGCTTCCTCAAATCCTTCCTCAGCTATGTAATAAACTTGCCTCAATTCACCACTACCGCTAATACACACACACACACACACAACACACACAACACACACAACACACATTCAAATATGCAGGAGTTAAAGGCTAACTCACATTAGAATTAAAGATGATAATCTTTGCTTAGGCAGAGAAAGATAGAAATTCTGAATCAATACTAAAACATACCTAACATACCTTAATTATACTAAAAATGTTAACAAAAACTCATTTCAGTTCATTTTATAATTTATATGACTGATTCTGTAGGTGGAAGCAACAGTAATATTATTCCCCTCAGTTTGGGGGTTATAATCATCTCAAACACACATCTGAACTTCTCTATTTGAAACAACACTACTTGTCTTGGCCAAAGTTCTGGAGGAAAGAGAAAGGCTATTGTAATTGAAATCGGGTCAAAAGGTGCAGAAGCCTCCACCCAAGAAGCCACAGGGGGGGAAAAAGTGGCATTTTTTAAATGCAGCTTCCACTGCCAAACTTGTTATCAGTTTTGCACCACCTGTGCATAGCAGTTGCCAGTCAAATGCAATTTAAACAACAGGATTTTGTTTGCAAGGAAAATTAAAAATGAAAAGTCCTTAATGCCAGAAGTGGCCAGTTATCTTACTCCAAGTACCATTTCGTCCAAAAGTCCTAAACACATATCCAAGATGGTGTACCTCCAAACCTGAGGCAGGCACCCTCCAAAGTCCAGTCCTTTGCCAGTGTCTTCTCTCTGAACCTTTCCTCTTCAGTGTTCCGAGCAGTGGATTTTCCAACTCTTGAAACTTTTCCAACAAATGCTTAAGCAAATCAGCTTTTCAAATCCCTAGCTTTCCCAGGTACCAACTTTGCAGCTAACTTCTATGCCATCTTGTTATGGCTCCACCCGCACTCTTTACCAGGTCCAGCTTTGGCGGCATATAGTCAAATTCACCAGGAGTGCCCTCAGTACCCCTGGTCACACCCAACCTGTCATGCTGGCATCTGACTTCACACCAGCTACTTCTCTTCCACCATGGCTTGTTGCCATCACAGCTCATTCTTCCAGGAGACTTCCATCCAGCCTGGCCACTCAGACTCCTCTTTACCAGTCTGCCAATCTTATGTCTCCCTCCTCCTATCTTTGGCTCTTCTTTTTTTTGTGGAATGTGGAAGTAGGTAGAGAGATAGAGCTTCAAATAGGAGGAACACCTCCTATCTCTCTAGCCCCCTCTGGCACACTATAGGGTGATTGATAGCACATCTCTCATTGTAACCTAGCTTCCTAATGTCTTTGGAATGTCCCAAGAGACATATGACCTATTAGTAATGGCTGTTGCCCCTCCCAAGGTAAATTCTGCTGCTTTCATGCACCCCCACACCCTCCCTGCTTTGCTACTTCCTCATTGCATCATTGTAACATGTCCTTGCTGGAGTATATAGGTGGCATCTCAATTTCATTAAAGTTAAACCTGAACATGTTTCCCAAGACCCCCGTTCTGTGGGCTAGCCTCACGGGTCGCTATCAATCTCTTCTGTCTCAATTTCTTCTTCATTCCACACACAACTCCTAATATTTTTTTATTCGTCCTTTCATATTTCTCACTTATTTTCACAGGTCTTTCTCTCAGACCCTGCTCAGCTTGGCAGTATGAGCCCCATACAATTTTCAACTGCATCGTAATCATGTGCCTGAAGAGATAAGAAGTGTTAGTTGATTAAGAGACAAAGCCACGAAGCAAAGAGGAGGGACTATAGATAAGGAATATTTTAATGCACTCTGAAGTAAAACCTCTAAGAATTGTTGGAATATACAAATAGTTTTTGTGGGTAATTATTTATACCGGTGTTATTGGTTGTATCGAGATTATTCATTTAATTAAAAAAGTGATTTGGTATCAACTGATTAGTTCTATAAAAGAAATCCAGTTGAAAGAGGCAATGACAAATGCGATTCTCAGATTATGTTCATATACATTTGATAACAATATAACTTTAAAAGAAATCATTTTTCTCTTCAAATAAAAACTTCTTGGTCCTTGAAATTGCCTCCACTTTTAAATAGTTTCTATAGATTGGAAACAATGGAGGTGAAGAAAAAACTTACATAATTTATTATAAAATATTTGATAAAAGTCCTTTTTTTTTTACCTGTGGAACTGTAGGCTCACGTTGCCCAGGGTACCACAGATTCAAGCAATCCCCAGCCTCAGCTTCCCAGGTAGCTGGGATTACAGGCACACACCACCATGTCCAGCTATTTTGGGGGGACTAGGTCTCGCTATGTGCCCCCAGCAGGATTCGAACTGTGATCCCTGGCCCCAGTTGTGGCTTCCTAGGCTGCTGCTTACAGGCATGTGCCAGCAAGCCCACCCTATTGATAAAATCTTTTGATTTGTTAAAAAAAATCTATGATCTCATTGTTGTAAATATACGCATGATGCATAACCTTAGTAGAAGATGTACAGGTTTTCTGAACACAACTTTCAGGTCCACCTGCCCAATTTTTTAACTTTGAGTCAGAAGCCAAACCTATAAACAATTTTCTTTGTATCCAGTCATCAATGTAAGTCTGACTAATATTGATAAAGACTATCATAAAAGCTCCCTTCAGCTTCTTGTTTCAGTACTGTTTTTCACTGCTCTAGGGATAATTCTCCGTGTGGATTATGTTTTATATTCTAAAAGAAATATTACCTCTTCTTCACAGCTGTCACCTGTACAGGCTCCTCTTTGTGTCTTGCTATTTGGAAACACAAACAGTAAGGAATATATATGATACTTTTATAATATTGCTTGAAATGTGGAGGTATAGCCAAAACACTTGCCCAGATTGGCTTATGGGTAAAAGCAACAGCTTTTTTGAGAAGTATCACTATACTTCTTACACTAGACTTAGAAAAATGTTTTCTCAATCTCAACTTAAAATGAATGGTCTTGGTATTTTCAGGATGCCAGGATTTAGGAGGAGGACTTATGTTTTCTAGTTAGAAGTAATTGTTTGAGTAGATTTTGTGACATGTTTATGCTTTTCATTATACATGGCATATTTTGTCTATTGTAATATTGTTGAAGATTTTTAAAGTCGTTATAAGACAACTAAACACTTAACTTGCAGAATTTCACTGGTACGGTTTACATCAAACATGTTTAAAGCTATTCTGAAATATCTGATTTTCTTTAGCCTCCAAGATTTATTTTCCTCCTTAGATCTTATTGGTGAAACTCAGCTTTTCTAGCATTCTTCTTTTTCAAACCTTTATACAAGGTAGAGTCTGGCAAAAAGACAGCAGAGTGAAGACACTGGGCTTGACTCTTCCATAAACTCACAACATATGTGCAGCTGAACAAACTTAATTACCCCTTGAAGTTAAACATACAATACGGTTTATATTAGAATCAACAGTTCAGTGGAAAGAAAGGGGTAGGAGAATTGAGTTGTTTTTAATAGAGATACTTGGGTTGCACAAAATGGGAGTCTGCTCTATGAAATCCCCTAGAGCTGTTAATTCAGGAACACATACTCACTTTGCGCACCTGACAAGGCTCTGGATAAGGGGGTACACACAGTTGGTGTCCAGTAGAGAGTGTGCAATATTGGAGAAATACAGAAACAGCAATACAGTGATGATTACTGACTTAAACATGAAGTACCCAATATAAAACAGTTTGAGCCTGAACAAGTTGGTAAGACCTCATAGAAGCATCCAGTACCAGTATATATATATATTAAAAAAAGTCCATCCTATCCCACCCCATGTCGAACCAAAATTGAGACAACAGATCACTTTCACTACTGAGATATTAAACACCTGATAACAATAGGAGTGCTAAGGGAATAGCAGAACATATTTAAAGAGAAAGATGACAAGCCTAGATATTAACTGTAGGAGATTAACATTAAATACAGAAGAAATTGTAAGGTGTATCAGTGAAAAAAACTGAAAGAATTTATTAATACCAAACCTCTCAAAGAAATACTATAGAGTTTGCATAAAAAGCAACCAAACACATTATACAAAAGTAACATAAACCTAAACTACATAATGCAGAGGACGAAAGCACAAAATAAAAAATAAGGTGGACTTTAAAAATGAACAAATGGCAATGAGCACTTTTATTTCAATAATCACCTTCAATGTAAACATATTTAATTTAACAATGAAAAGGTATAGTCACTAAATGAATTTCAAAACAGAGGTATGTTTCTGTTTATAGGAAACCTATTTTACCACAAAAGGTAAGAAAAGATGGAGTTAAAGGCTAGAAGACAATAAAAAAACCAGAAACAATAACAACCAGTAACAACAACAAAATCAGAGCATTTGTATTATATTAATAAGCAGATAAAATAAATTTTCATCAAAAAGCAATAAGAGATAGATCTGAATGTGACATTATGATTTTGGACTTAATACAAGAAGAAGCAATAATACATAATATCTATATGTGTTGAATGATGGAGCACTTACATACATGACAATTAGAACTAATTTCATCAAAACTGCTTTCCTTACTACCGAATACTATTCTATGATAAGGAAGATGAAATGCTGCCATTTTTGGGAAAATGGAGGGAATTTTAAAGAAGTATTTATAATAAAACAAATTAAAAGTGATATTAAATGGGGTTAAAATGGGGCAGAAACCTCCAACCAGCAAGCCACAGGGGAAAAAAAATGGCATTTTTAAAATCAGGCTTACACCACTCAGCTTCTTACCAGATTTATATCAACTGTGCACAGTAGTTGCTAAAGTCATAAAGGAATTTAAACAAGAAAAATTAACCAGGAAAATAATTTTATACCACAATTGGCCAGTTATTTTACCCCAAATACTGTTTAGTCCAAAAGTCCCAAATACATGTCCAAGATGGTATCCCCTTAAAACCTGAGGCAGGCACCTTGCAAAGTCCAGTGCTTCTCCAGAATCTTCTCTTTACTTCTCTCTGCAGTGTTCTGAGCTGTGGCTTCTTCAAGACTCTTCAAACTTTTCAAAAAAATGCTGATGCAAACTCAGTTTTCCAAATCAGTTGCCAGCCATGCCTCCTTGCTGTGGCTCCACACACTTCCTTTACCAGCCTCGCCTTTGGCAGCATCTGGCCAAATTCACCAGACTTGCCCTCAGTTGCCCCTGGCCACACCCAGACTGCCATTCTGGCATCCGAGTCCACATTGACTACTTCTTTGCTGACCACTCTCCCATGATGGCTTACTCTTCCAGGGGACTTCCCCCAGCCAGGCCATTTGGGCCTGTTCTATCAGTACACCATTCTTGTCTCCTTCCCTCCTATTTCTCCTCTTTTTATACACCTTTTTGCACTTCTCACTTCTCCCAGGTCTTTCTCTCAGACCCCACCCACTAGGATAGTATGGCATTTCAATACCATCTTCAACTTGTCACTAGTCATGTATCAGAAGGACAGAGCAAATACTGGACATTTGTAAAATGTACATATTAAAGTTAAAATGTACTTCAAATGTGTAGATTTAATCATAACATTTTTGTCTTTGTTGAGTTTACCTTTATCACCATTGATAAAGAAATTATTCTCTTTTTCCATTTCTCCCAACCTATTTGGACAGTTCCTTCAAATGTTCTCAGACTACTCTGAATGTTAGGTAGTAGATGAGATTATAAACGTAAAATCAGCAATTGCGTTTTGATGACATTTTCTAGATAAATATGATAAAAGGAAGTTTATACTTGAACTTCAAATGAAGAAACATTTAGGATATTTAATAAAAAGAAAGTTTGCCAGTTCTATAAGTATGCCTCTAGAGTGTAGATGAGACTATGAATTTTGGATATATATTTCAAGTAATCCCAATGCATTGAAGTTCAAGTATTTTAGAAGCATGTGGAACATAAATGGAAAGAACATGATAAAATTTGTTTACTACTTGATACCATGTATGCAATCTATCATTATGAATTTTTAGATTCTGTTTCTACTTTAATTATATATAAAACAATCCAAAAGGAAGTTCTCCAGCATTTGAAATGAATCAATTATCAACTGATTTTAACTCTATTGCTTACATATGTAGATATCTTCTCAGGGTTATGCCTGCAAGTTAAAATATATATATATATATATATTATATATATCTTATATAAGTTTATAAGTTTATATAAGTTTATATATTCTTATATAAGTTTATATAAGATATATATAATTTTCTATTATATAAGAAGTACTTTTGAAGTTTTGATATCAGTTATCTTAGTAAAATGTATATACAGAAAATGCTTTTAAAAATAGCTGACTCTGAAGGAATTTATTGTTGACAAATTACCTACTATTTTTCTGACAGTAATTAAAAGTTAACATTTTATCTCTCCTTTTTCAAATAGAATATAGCTTTGGAAGTTCTGCAAATTAAATTTCTCCTTAAACTTGTCAAGAATATTAAAAACATAGGTCAAATGTACGGTAACTATAATTACCATGCAAGTAGCTTTTACCATTTTTAGTTAAGCTTTTTTTTTTTTTTTTGCATTCCCATTCAAAACAGACTGCAATTATTCTTGTCAGCTTTAAATACATTACTCTATGGGTAACACAGCAATTTGCCCCTGGACCCAGTTGCCTTTCTAATTATAATTCAAGATTCCAAAATAGGATGTTCCCTGGAACATCCTTTTGTATCTGTAGATACAAACAATGTATCTCCATTTTCCCCCCTTCCTATCTCTTCTCTAATCTTATTTGTTTTGGAATATCACATTGGTACAGAATGAGTCTTTTTATTTTTTAATTATTTTTTTGACCGTAGTCAAGCTTTATCTTGATTTTTCTAATTACCAGTGTAAGATTAAAGGCTAAATTGGCCTAGCTAATCATGTTACAAATTAATTTTTGCCAGTGATATAATACAAAAGTTTAGACAGTATAACCCAGCTGCTATTATTTACACATACATTGCTGGATGAAGCTTATTCATTTATCATCCACATGATATTATACATATAATATGTAGATATAGTGTGTGTGCTATGAATGTATGTGGCTGCAAAACTGTATCTCTAGTATTCTATTGTACCAACAGGATGCTGGTAGGTTTATCTTTTTAAATTCCTGATTTTGGCCTTGTCTGTATTATTAGTTCCATCTATTTTTTATGACAAAACCCTAAATAAGACAATTATGATTTTCTTTATCCTAAAGTTTTTAAGGAAACAAATATTTTAAGCAATATAATTATATTTTATGTAGCAAAGCAGCTATATAAATTTTCCATTTATATATTTGAAGAGAGTTGTTTCTCTTGTTAAACTCCCCTGGCAAGTCCAGAAGATGAAGGAATAGAAGTTAGATACCTCACAGGTGTCTCATTTATAATACATGTATTTTCAGTAAAAATGTAAAACAATCTGCTATTAAGATGAATTTACAACATTAAATTTTTCTTTATTTTGTTTATTTTTTTTTAACCTCACTCATAATAGCATAGTGCATAGGGGGAAATTGTGAAAAGTTTTTTTTTTTCTGATATTTTAATGTAGCAGCAGTGCAATCGCTGGCACAAAAGCTATCAATCAATACTTCAAGAAACAACTACATTAACTGAGTTTAAGTTGGGAGATTTGTATTACAAAGTCTAATGAGAACCCCAACCATTCTGGAAAAAAGAGTACCATTCATGTGGTCTTACAAAAAATATATTTCTGGGAAACTGCATAACTTTAGATAACAGCATTCAAAATGCTTAATAAAAGATAGCAACTTCTATTAAGTCTCTTCCTTTTTTTTTCCCTCCCTCCCTCCTGGCCTCCTTTTCTTCCTCTCTCTCTTTGCAGCTAACATTGCTTCATATTACATGAATATGTCCCATGAATAAGCTTTTCTTCTATACCACTACCTTGGACATGTGGAATCATTACCTATATTAATTATGTGTGCTATCCTTTATTGACCCTTTTAAATGCTTAATTTGTAAATATTCACAATCTTAAAAGAAAGTTTTATCATACTACAATAGAATAGTTTTCCCCATTATCCCAAACTAGCAGGGATTATTTGGCAAGGAACATCCAAAACATTTTCATATAAATGATCATAGCACCCCCAATCTCCTAAAATGAACATATAAATAAAAATGTTTTACTTTCAAACAGAGGGAGCACATTCGTTTTATGTATTTTCTATACGAATATAGAGTAAGTACAATAAAATGAATAGCTTAAGACTAATACTTCAAATATTTTCACAAAAAATTAAAATTTTAGAATTTTTAATTTTTTTAGTGTACAACTTAATTCCTTTGAAACTAAGAATTTTTATGACTATGAAACAGCTTTCTATATAGATATTCAGATAAAATAGTTATCTCTGATCCCAAACATAAAAAATTTAGCTTCTTCCTTTAATTTTAATACTACCATTCTGCTGTGAAAGTCTCTTTTATTTTAGAAAAAAGATTTTGATTTGAAAGAAGGAAATCATTTGAAAGTAGTGACGTTTGAAAGGGCAAATCAGCAGGTCATCAAATATTCCAGATAATTCAATCATGAGTAGACTTGCTTTAGTAATTTATTGAAATGTCATAGTTCACCAGAAAATGAATCATTTTTATCATTGATTGGAACAGTGGAACGTCTAACAATTAGCCTTGTTATAAGAAAATTCAGCTTTCTTCTTGGATCAACCTACACTTTGACCTGCCATGCTTATTAAAAAATATATAGAGAAAACTACAGCTTATTTCCAAGTAGTGCTTCTATGTGAAATGTAGAATTTACCTAATTTCTAAAGATAGAGGCAAACGATATGGTATTGTTTAAAAAAGCTAACATAATAATAATAATAGTAATAATTTCCACTACTTCTCACAAAAACAATATGTATTAACATTTATAATATAATGTGTCAGCATTCAATTCAGTATCTATCATGTAAAACTGGTGGACATCTCCAAATTGAATACTTTTGCATTTGAATTTAGGTTTAATCAGATTCACTTACTACTCTTATATGTCAACTAAATGTAGGTTTTGGTTCATGTATCTGTCCTGTTCATTTTATACTTACAGCAATTAAAATTTTTAAAACTATATTGATAAGTTCCAATTTCCATAATTTGACCTCTACTTCACAAAAAGTTGTTATGGTGTGTCAATAATTTCTACTGTAAGTTTATATTAGGGATAATGACTATTATATTTTACTACAAAAATAAAGGTTTTCATATTTATTCTATATAATCTATAATTTTCATTGTTTCTCCTCTTATACTGTTACATATACAAAATATATCTAAAATACATGTTTTCCTCTGACACCGAGGCAGTAAGAGTTCATTTATCAATAATTATGTTAGCTGATAGACACATTAACTTGACAATTTTCTAATTAAACTAAAGGTAAAACATGAATATAAATATGTCAATATCAAATACAAAATTATTATTCTCATGCAAATTAAAAAGCCAAGGTATTATTCTCATGCAAATTAAAAAACCAAACATTTATGTACAAACATTCAACTCATATTGCCTGATGTTAATGTAAAATTAAGAAACCTGTAAATATGGAGAATTCTATTCCGCAGGTAGTTCTCATCATTAAGAATTTCACTTTTACTGATGAACAAAATAAGCAAACCAATGTGGAATGATCATGCAAGATTAAAGAATCTTTTAAAAGTAAAGGACGAAAGATTAAATGAATGGCAATATCATCCTGTAGAGACAGCTGCTATAACAAAGCACTGCTGCTCAGACACAAAATATGAATTTGATTGCCACTTAAAATTGGTATTTTAAATAGCCTCTGACTATTATAAAAAGTTTCTATGTCATTTTCCCTAATTTGTTTCAGGAATTGTATTAGCATCTCTAGATAATAAAACATCTAGTTGGCAAACATGTTTGTCTCTACATTTTGAAGAGTTGGGTAGAGAAGTAGATTCTGCTGATTGAGAAATAATAACATTTTGAACCATTCTGTTCGGTGATTTAAAAAACAATGATGTTCAGAGGTTGAATCATTGTAGCAATCAACATGGGCTAGTTTTGCAAAGAATCATATCCATTTCCATAATTACTCTACATACATTTGAAGTTGTATGAATGTGTATCTTTAAATTATGTAGTGTTGTATACCAACAGTAAAATGTTACAATTAAAAATTGAATAGGTACATATTCAGAATTAAAGTAAAATTAAAATGTTCAGATTATCTTTTCTAAGTTTGCAAAATCATGAATTGTAAAAAGAAACTAAGAATTTATATTTCCCACATTTTCTTCTACTTGTGAGTAATAAAAATATTTAAAACCCCAGTGAACACAAATATTTAAAATGTGTTTAGATGAATGTAAAATTAATGTATTTTCAGATCCATTATTTTTTCAAAGTTTTTTTTTTTTTTTTTTTTTTTTTTTTTTTTTTTTTTTTTTTTTTTTTTTTTTTTTTTTTTTTGCCACTCGTTGACACCTTCTGATTACCACTGAAAACACAATTAAAATAGAGCAACCTCACTCAAGAACAACAGTGAAGGTGTCCTGCCCACCAGCAGGCAGCCATCTGAGGGCTCCAAGCTCCCTTACCACTGGGGAGCAAAGGGGGTGAAATTCTTGGGTAAGCCCCCTAAACCATGTGACCCCTGGAGGAGGGACACGGTGGGGGTTTGGGTGGCACCACTCAACTGCGGATGGCTGCTGCACAGGGCAGCCATCTGCAGCCTGGATGAGTGGAGCCATGTTGCCCCCTGCTCCTAGCCCAAGGGGGCATGGAAGGTGCACAGGCTCAGCCATCTGGGACCTGCCCCCAGGCAGGGAGGTACTGGAGTGCAGGTAGTGGAGGGCTACATGGGGGGAGGAGCCCCTTCCATTTCACTCTCACTCCAGCTAAACTTCAAGAGGAGCAAGAACATGTGCAACACAAACCCTTTCATAGAACAGGTGAGGGATCATGCAAAAATCCAGCCCACAAGCCTGAGCTGGACACAGCAGATGGACAACCAAGAGAACCAGTGCATCCGAGACAAGAGAAACAACTGTGGAGACACAATGTCACCATGCACACTTAAGCGCTCACCGGGCCGGGAAAACCTGAAACCTCATTTTGGAGATGCCTTCTAGGAGAGCAACACCCCCTCCCCACACTGCAGGAGAGGAGAGGAAGACCAAAGATGGGGTAATCGGCCCTAATTCAAAAATTCAAACTGAGGCAGAGGAGATGATCTACAAAGGCCATTCACAGACGCCTGTATTCACAGAGAAATTTCTTCCCCGACACTGGATGGGGGCGAGACCCCCTTAAATATGACACCAGAGCTATAAGTAAAGCAGTAAAGCAGCTGAGATGGGATTGGAGAAGACGGCCTGCAGCAAGAAAACATGGACAGATCACAAATGGCCGCCCAACACAAAATTAAGACTAAAAACCTACCAGCAAGGCTCGCCTGGTTCCAATAACACAGCCCTCACCCAGTGAAAGGACAGTGCCACAGGAAAGAAAGAGACTAATGGACTTAGCACAACTAGTAAACAACAAAGAGTGGGGTTTGAGAGAATGGAAGGGGCACCAGAGGGAGGAGGAAGGGGGAGGTATCCCAAAAACCACTTACAGTGGTTGTGATCTAAAGAACAAAGTAAATAATATTTAAAAAAATGAAGATTGTGTAGAACTATTTTATTTTCCTAATAATAATGGCTAGGACGATCTTCAAAAATATAGTTATTATTCTTCAGAAAATAACATGTGTAAGATTCCATATTTATAAAGCCCACTATTTCCTTTGCAGTTTTGTCTCCAAGATGATTCTAATTTAATAATAAAACAGATAAAGATGTGACTGATTACACCCAGGTAATTATAGTGTTAACTCTAATTATCTTTTTCTTATTTTACTTATAATCTTGCAGATTAGCTAACCATTCATGAAAGCTTTTAACAATCTATTAATGGTTAGTTGAATTATATGTATAAACAGTAATGATTCTAAGTCCCATGATTCTCTCCTGAACTAACATTTCCTCAATTTTAACTATTCAAAATAACTTTTCTAATGAGAGAAAGCAAACACTTGAAAAAAGAACTTTGTAGAGTAAAATTGCTACAAAATGTGTTTAATTTTATGTAATTTTTTATCTTTTTAACAGATTGCAACAGCTAAAGAAGCCTTCTTTTCATTTATAAAATGTTACTGAAATATTGAGAGGACTTCGGTGTATGATTAAGCAACAGCTACGTAAGGAAATGAAACATTGTCTTCCCTGTGGGCTTATCCACAAAATTGTCTCACCTTGAGCCATGAATGCCCAAGACATTTTTGTTTTCTTAAATATTATAATAAATTTCTCACACTTCTTAAATGATATTTCTGAAATAATATTAAAAAATGCAAAGTAATGAGATGTTACAATCAGCCAATAAATCAGATGTTTGAGTTACTTTGCATATACATTTTCTTTCCAATCACTTGGAAATTGATTGTGAAGTAAAGAACTTATACCCTGCTTTTGAGAATAAGAAATATTATTAGCTGTTAAATAATGGTTTCAAAAATTCCAAAAGTCCTTGAATTTTATGCTAAATCTACTCTGCCTGTGCTTTATAAATGGAATAATGAGGCCTAGATGACAATACATCTGTTTACAATATGCCTTACTGAATATTTTAAGCCCACTGTTGAGAATGTTCGTAAAGGAAAAAAAAAAAGATTCCTTTCAAAATATTACTGTTCATTGACAATGCACTTGCTCGTCTGAGAACTCTGATGGAAATGCACTGTAGATTCATGCTGTTTTCACACATATAGCCCAAGGAACAAAGAATAATTACAGTTTTTAATTTAATTTTATTTTTGTATGTTGTTTTTTCCTATTTTTTTTTGTTGTTGTTGATGTTGTTTTTTACTAATTGAGGTAACGCTGGTTCACAGTATGGCATATTATTTAGAGGTATTGATTCATACATCCTCAGATGTATGTTACCACAGTATTGCACTATCAAAACACCCATTGTCCTTTATCCTAGGTTATTGTGGCCTCCCCCCTCCCCCACTTTGTGCCACTTTCATGCTCACTCCCACCCAGCAGCCTCAATTCTGCAATCATATTTTTCAGGGTTTGTTTTGATTTAGTTTTATCAGTTTCTTTTTTTCTCTCAACTTTTAAGTTTTATGGTTTAAGAAATACATTTTTGTAAGACTCTATATACCATAGATAGCAATTCTTCTATAGGACATGGGCAATGTCAATTGAAAATCTTCTAGAGAAGATTCATCATTCTAGATGCTACAAACAATGTTAACAATTCATAGGAAGATATCAAAACATCAACATTGCTACCTTCATTATTGATTGTGAGGGGCTTAAATTTCAGTGAAGGAAGTTGCTGCCACCATGGTAAAAGCAGCAAGTGAACTGGAATTAAAAGAAGAGCCTGAAAATATGACTCAGTTGTTACAGTCCCATGATAGAACTTTAACAAGTGAGGAATTACTCCTTATGAAAGGAAAAAGAATTTCTTAAGGGGTGGACTGTGCTGGTGAAGATGTTATAAACATTTTTGAAATGACAATCAGGATTTAGAATATTATAAATGCTACCAAGAGATAGCTCGTGCTACAGAGAAATTAATCATGAAAGCATATGTTAATCAATATAGCAAACTTCAGTGTCTTCCTTCCAGAAATTGCTATAACTGCCCCCAGTCTTTAGCAAACATTACATTGATCATTTAGCCATCATTAATTTTGAGAAAAGACTATGCAATAGCAAAATGATTATAAATCACTGAATGTTCTGATGACTAGCATTTGGCAATGAAGTATTTTAATTGTCATATACATTCTGAAAACATGATTCTAAATCACCCATAATAGACAATGCAGTATAAACATAATTTCTATATACACTGAGAAATCAAAATTTTCATATAGAAGCAATTTTATTACAATGTTTTGGAACTGAACTTGTCTCCAAGGTATGTGTGTACAGATATTTCAAAACAACCAGTTGAAGTCCTTTCTATACAGAATTATGGTTAAAATGAGATTACCTTCCCTTAAGAGCACTGATCTGCTAAGTAGCAAAATATATTTACTAACAAAAATAGCATATAAAGAAGCAAGGCAAACTAAAAATAAAGAAGCATAATTAATATACTTAAAATTCACTTTTTGCTTGCTTAATTTATGACTGCTACATTTTATGAAAATACCATTTTCCTACGAACATAAACTTTCCATAAATATAATACACTTACATTCAAATGTGCAAATTTACTCTTTCAATTCCAAGCTCTACTTATAGAATGAGTCACTTATAGAATTTCAAAGTGCAATAGCAGTTACTTTCTAGTTATACCTCTGTTTTGAAGAGTTCTACTTCATTCTAGTTGAATAAAGTTAATCTGACTCTAGCCATGAACAACTGTAATCCAATTTTCCAACTTCACATATTTCCTTTCAAAGTGTTTCTTCTGAAATATCAAAGACCCTCCAAGTGTATTGATTTTGTCCTAAATCTCTTCTTATTTATGTGACCAGATTTGTAAACATCCCCATGATAAACAAGAAAAGTATAGCTTAAAATACTGGTTTATCAACATAAATAGAACTGTAAACTGTGACATATATAAGACTATGATTTCAAGGAAGTTTTAAGTTTTATAGACATTAAATACATTTTTTAGTGATGAGTTTAATGACATGAACACTTAGAATTCTTGGTATTAAATTTGCTAGTATAACTCTCTTACTTTATTACCCTGGACTGACTTTAACATTGAGTTGTGAAGCTCCAGAATAAAGCAATGAACAAATATTTTCTAATCAGCACTAATCTGTCATTGTGATCTCCCATTAACCAAGATTTGACCTTAGAAAATTGGAAACACCAACTTATTAGCTTAACATAGAAGTTTCCATAATAGCTTGTAAGGAACTTGGGATTATTCAGGCTCTTTTTCACCTCTGCCATCTAGTAAACAACAAATGGTTTGTAACTTTGAGAGTGCCTTTAATATACAGCAATATATCAGCTATGTGAATGTGGACACATAACAGTATAGAGGGGATTAGGAGGCTCAGTTGCTATTTCGTCTTTTAGTCTTTCTCTCTCTCTCCTTGCCTTCCTGTGTATTCTGTCCTCTGCTTCCACATTAAATGCAACTTCACATATTTCCTTTGTACTTCAGGCTCTGGGCTTCTTTCTGTTTATCTGAATGAACAGTGACCCTGCCCAGTCTTAGATGGTAGCACAACACAGCTGCATGATATGCAGAATGAAGAACAATGTGCATATGTGTGAATGTGTGTAGATGAGCGTGTGAATGTGGGAAATATTATTTTTGAAGAACGCTTCACTGTTTTCCTGAGTACATAATTCATTATTTTCTAGGATAATTCACTTGCCATCAGTTTAGATATACGTATCAAAAATGATTTGATACGTATAGTAAAAGAAGTACAAGGTTTGTGTAAGTGAACAGTTATTCTATCCTTTCTGGCCATTGTTTTTAATGAGATTCTTTGCAATAAGATGTAAACATACTCTAAAATAAATTTTAGCTTATTTACAATTAAGTGTTGGATCCTAACATGAGGAGGGAAAGCACTAGAGCTTTGAAATATGAAATCTCTGTATGTAAATGTTAAATCTGTCATATAATAGCTAACCAATATTGGAAAGTTACTGAGAATTTCTCTCAATGAGAATTTTCTTCACCTGTAAAATAAAGTAACATCAAGTGAGGCAAATAGAAAATAAAAATTGTTGGTGATATTCTAATATAAGCAGGCTTTTTTTCTTCTGAAATTAATACTTAAAGAGGAACCAGCAACTCTCAGTCACTGGAAATGATTAAAATGTTAAAAATTGGGGTTCTTGAACATTTTCTTAATAGTATAAGTTCTGAAGACTTTTCCATCAGAAAAAAAAAAGTTTAGGTGTTTATAAAATACATCTAAAGTATTTGTGCTCAAGTAAATTGTCTCAACTATTCTGCCAAACATTGTGCCAAATGCTTAACTAGACTTTGAAATCATTGATTTTCTTCAATGTGAATAATAACCCTTATTTGCCTATACTTTACTTGCATTTTTGATTTGTTTCCCATATCTACATTATAAAGATTATCTTGTTCTTTCATTTTTATCTGTAGACATGGACAAAAAAAAAAAAAAAAAAACCTGCCTGGACACTTTTGATATGACTAAACAACACTCTAAAGAAAAGGCTATAGTAAATTAATATTCTCCATAATAATCCAAGATACACAGAGAATCACTGAATAATGCAAACTAGACAATAAAAGAACCTCTCAGTTGGATATTCAAGTATAGATATGCTTTTCTCACATTTCAATGTACTCAATTTTCATTAATTCTGTTATTTCATGTGCTAATCACTTTGAGGTATAAATCACAATGCTACTATCACTATTTCTGACTCTTTATTAAGCTTTTTATGAATATTGTTATTAATATTAATATAGTTCACAAAGTATATAATTCATCCTTTCAACTGACCTTTTAGACCATATCTGATAACAAAGAATGGTTGCAGAAGCGACACAACTTTTATTTGTCTTTCCAGGGGAAGAAATATATTTCAAGGACAATCACTACTGAAATATTAAAGATATTATCATTCTTAAAGCACAATGTTTCTAATGAGATTGGTTTTGGAAAATTTCTAAAACCATGAATAGAAAAGAAGTTTTAAAACACTGATAGATATCTATCCCTCCCACCCCACCCCCCCTAAAAAGCGCAGATGAAGTCTAGAACTAGATCTTAGTTTATGTCTAAAAGATTTCAAATGACTTAAGTTTTAATATCAGTTTAATTCATGGGGTGTAGAGATTGGTATTTTTAAATGATCATTAAGGGGCTACACAATGATCTTAATATACTGGGGATTTCTCTGACACAGTCTTTTCCTGTTCGCTTGCTCATACATTTATTTTCACAACAAAATGTTCATTAACATGATCAAAATTCAAGTCTTTAAAAATTCATGAATCTCTATTTTTTTAACCTCTATTTTGGCAAAATTATCTATCTTTCCCTTTTTAACACTCTTTGTTTGTATTTTATGCATTTGCAAAAACCCATCCTTGAATCCTGAAGAAATATTATTTTCTTCTCAATAGCTCAGCATTATAACTAAGGCATGGTCAGATTTCAGTTATTTTGAAATTTTCCTTTGAAAGCTATATCTATGCCTGTCTTCATATTTTGTTACACACTTTTATTGAAAAATTTCAAACTGCTCAGAATGTTATAAAAGAGTATAATACTGTCTGTTTATTTTCATAAAGTTTTACCATTTGCTAATAGCCTCCTCCCCATGTACTTATCTTCTTATATGTGTGCATTTACATATTTGCTAAAAAAAAAAAAAAAGACAAAAATGAAGACATTATAACATTTAGTTACTACAAATTTACCCTTAACTGCAACTGCAGATAATTCTCAAAAACAGGGTACTATCTGCATAATCAAAGGATTTGTTACTTGCTTAAATATTTTATTTTCTATTGTTTAGACCTATAATTTCCTTTCACCTGAAAGGAAATTCTTAAACAAATAAACGAAAAATCCCTATCTTTTGCATTCACATTCCTTATGGACCTTCTAAATAATGATGAGGATGCAATTAGACTTTTGTGAAATTATTTTACTATAAATAGCTAACTCCATTTATTTTTGGTCATGTACATTATTTATTTATTTATCTATTTATTTATCTATTTATTTATTTTTAAATTTATTTATTTGAATTTATACATATATATATTTCACATCAATCATATCATTATGGTCCCTGGAGGTCCCCCATCACCTCCCCTCCCTGGCCACTTCAGCTGGTCCCCTCCCACAGTTGTGTACTTTCATTTGGTTGTCCATATATTAGTGAAACCATTTGGTATCTGTTTTTTTTTTTTTCCTTCTGACTTGTTTCTGCCAGTATGATGTCTTCTAGGTGCATACATGCTACCAGAAAATCATCAAATTTGTCATTTTTTATTGATACATAATATCCATTGTGTATATATACCACATCTTTTTCATCCAGTCATCTTTTGGGGGGCATTTGGGTTGTTTCCAAGTTCTTGCAATTATAAATAGTGCTGCAATAAATATCCGACCACAGGTGTCCCTTTGTACCCACATTGAGGTCTCTTTTGGGTAGATTCCCAGAAGAGCGATTGCTGGGTCAAATGGTAGTTCCATTTTCATTAGCTTGAGGGTTCTCCACACTTCTTTCCATAGTGGTTGGACCAGTTTACAATTCCACCAGCAGTGTAAAAGTATTCCTTTCTCTCCACATCCACGCCAGCACTTGATCTTGTCTGTTTTTTGTATGCGGGCCATTCTTATTGGTGTAAGATGGTATCTCTTTGTGGTTTTGATTTGCATTTCCCTTACTACTAATGATGTTGAACATTTTTTCATGTGCCTGATGGCCATTTGGACTTCCTCTTTGGAAAAGTTTCTTTTTAGATCTTCTCCTCATTTTTTAAACTGGGTGCTTTGCTCTGTTTTTGTTAAGCTGTGTGAGTTCTTTGTGTATCTTTGAAATCAGGCCCTTGTCGCTTATAGGAGGGTGAAAATTTTTTCCCACTCGGTCGGGATTCTTCATGTACATTTAATTTTATTACCATGTTCAGATTTCAAGCTGACTGACTTTAACAATCATCACCATAGTCTTAAATTATTAATTTTATTATTAAAAATTGTGTCACATTGATTCCAGTAACATTGGTTTACACACTGTACGTGATTTAAGTGTAACTTTTTAGAAAAATGGGCATTTTTGTTATTTTGTAAATTAGGTATTCTAGGAAAATGGCATCTAAATTAAATAAGATTATGATTAAACACTAGAGAAAAAGTAAAAGTTTTATTATTGAAAAACTTGCATGTGTTTGGGTAATTGAGTTATTTATACATGAACAAACTTAGGAAATCCATGTCTTATAACAAATGTATGTGCAAAAATGCAGAGACTTCATTCAAAAAACCCCAAATACTTGATGTAGGTTTCCTATTTAATAAAATGTTCTATGATTAAAGCATGCTTTAAAAAAATCTCTAAAATGTGCACATATGAGATAGTTATTGAAACTATATAAAATTACCATACAGTTCGTGTTTTAAACTAGTATCTTATAATTCTATAGGTAAAACATAACTTATTAGATGGCTATATGTTATGGCTACATTTGGCTACAATGAAGGTATTGGTAGGAATGCATTCTATTCTAGGAATAATCCATTTGTGAGCCTTTTTAGCTTCTAGAGACCAGACACCATTCCATGTACCCATATGACCATTTATAAGGAAAATGAGTCAATTATTTTTTCTTGCCTTTCACACAGAGGATAGCTCATAATCTGGAAATTTTAGCAAACATCAGATGGCCATCCCAATGATGATATTCATTGTGTAGCTAAGAGCACTAAGCCATGTGAAGGGGTTTAGGAGGTTGAATAATTGATATTCTGCATCTCCAAGTAGAGTTACTGCCTGCCTGCCTCCCTGCCCGCCCCCTTGCTCATATTGGATATAATAAAGGCCCCAAGATTCTTCTTCCATTTACCCAAATCAGCACTGAACTCATCCGGCATGATTGCATGACAACATTCAGATGTCACATTTCTCTTCCTTTCTAAACTTTTCTGCCTCCAACTTCCACTTTTAAGGAGAAAGGAATATAGAGAATCTTTATATCCAATATAATCTCCCTATTTTAAGTTAACCTGTTAGTTGACAAGAAATCATGAATCTACTAGTGATATTAATTTCTTTTTGTCATTCAACTTACATACTCTTAAAATTGGGTCAAAAGGGCAAAAGCCTCCAACCAACAAACAAAAATTAAAAAAAAAAAAAGGCAGCACTTGTAAAATGCAACTTCTGCTACTAAGGTTCCCTCAGGTTCGTGCTATCCACACCTAGCAGTTGCCAGTCAAAATGCAATTTAACAATAGGGTTTTATTTACAAGGGACATTTTTTTTCAAGTTTTTTTTTAATAATCAAATAATTTATTTCAAAGATGTGAAATTTGTTCAAGGGAAATTAATGGAAAACAAAAAGTCCTGAAACCCACAAGTAACCAGTTATCCTACCCCAGTCACCATTTGTGGTTCCAAAGATCCCAAAGACACATGTTCATGATGGTGCTGTTTGCCCCTCCAAATCTGTGGCAGGCACTCTGCAAAGTCCAGTCTTCTTCCAGCTCTTCTCTTTGCTTCTTCTCTCCCCAGTGTTCTGAGCTGCTCCACTTCTTCAAGGCTCTTCAAACTTTTTCAACAAATGCTGATATACAAATCAGCTTTCCAAGTCCCTGGCTATCCCCAGGTACTAGCTCATTCTTCCAGGGGGCTTCACCCAGCCTGGCCACAGGATCTTTACCTGCCTGCCATTCTCATTGTCTCTCCTCTCCCCAAAAGTCTCTCTCCAATCTCCTTTCCTTTTTATCTTTTTCTTTCCTCCTAAAAGCCAAAGAATCCAAACATTTTCTCCCTCACACACCCTCTTGATATGACATTTTCCTTTCCCTTCCTGGGATTTGTAACAAAGTAAAAGAAGGAATTACCCTTATTCTGTTTAGGTCATTTTTTTACCTCTGTATTTTTTTCAGAAAACTAATGGCATTGAAATCCAGTCAAAATGGGACAGACGTTTCCAACCAATAAACCACAGGAGAAAAAAAAATAAATAAAAACTTTTAAAATTCAGCTTCTGCAGTTCAGGTTCCCTCATGTTTGCACCACCCCTGCAGAGCAGTTGCCAGACAAATGCAGTTTATCAACAGAGTTTATTAACAAGGGAATTCAACAGGGAAACGAAAAGTCTGTAATGCTGCAAGTGGTCAGTTATCTTACCCCAGTCACCATTTTCAATCCTAAAGGTCCCAAAGAAACATGTCCAAGATGGTGCACTCTTGCCCCTTCAAAACTGAGGCAGGTCCTCTGCAAATTCCAGTCTTGGGCATCTTCTCTTTGCTTCTTCTCTCTCCACCATTCCAAGCTGCTCCGCTTCTCCAAGGCTCTTCAAACTCCTTCCACAATTGCTGATGCACAAATCAGCTTTCCAAATCTACCACCTTGTTGAGGCTCCATGTGCTTCTTTACCAGGGCCACCTTCAGTGGCGTCTGGCCACATCCATCAGGCCTGCCCTCATCAGCCCCTGGTCACCCCCAGCCTACCATTTCTGGCATCCAACTCCACACTGGCCACTTCTCTTCTGGCTACTCTCCTACCATGCCGCTCCTTGCCACTACCAGTTCACTCTTCCAGAGGGCTTCTCCAGACAGGCCACATTTGTCTGTTCTCTCAGTCTTCCATTCTCATCTCATTCCTTTTTCTCCTCCTCTCTCTCCTTCTGCCTCCCTTTTTATGTGCCCATTCTTCCCAGCATCCCATTTTCTCTCTCTTGCAGGGTCTTTCTCTCAGACTCCCCCCACCAGGGTATTTTGGCACCCGATACAATTTTCAACAGCGTCACTACCCTTTATCAGCATCAATGCCTAAATTTTAATAATGCCTGTATCGGGTTCCTGGCTTCACTCCCAGCTTGTGAAGGTGAGAACCTGAATATATATATAATATATATTTATTTATGCATATCATACTTACTCATATTTACATCATCAATCTTTCCCATAATGCTTGTAAATATTTTATATGGATATATGTACATTATTATACATATACACATACAGATAAATATAGAAAATACTTTGCATTTTTTATTACCATTGTATTTGAAATCTGTGCTTTGTTATGTTCTACAACTAGTCTTAATGGATTAGATCAAAGCAACCCTCAACTGAATTTTGCATAAAAATGTTTGGAAAAGATTTTTTTCAATTTAGTTTTCTAAGTTAATTGTTTTAATATTTGCTAGTCATAAAAATATAAAAACATTTCTTCAGATAACATAGATAAAGGAAATGGGTTGTCACTATTTCCCCTTCCAAACAAGACAACCCACAATCCCTAAAATGTGTCAATTGTGTTTTCTATACAATTGTCTTTCAGACAATCAGCAAACGATTGCACAACAGCATAATTTTTGAATACACTTATTTTTTCTTTTACACTTTTTTTTTAAGTCGCAATAACACTGCTTCACATCACTGTCTATAACTTAACGGTATAGAATGACAACATTCAGATAATTCTTGCCATAGAGTTCCCTTCATAGTACTAATCTAGTCTTTTAAATTTGGGGAGAAGTTAACTTTACTATTTAATTTAATTTGCTGACCATCATATGTGTGAGGTCTTTGAGAGCAAGTTAAGGACTTATATTCAATCAACATATCAACTTGGTACACAGAACATAAATAAATTATTGCATTTCATCTGAACTAAAAAACAAGTTCATAACATTTAAATTAAACATTAGTACTTTATGGTCTGGTGCCTCTAAACCTCAATACCCATTCCTGGGATACTTATTTGCTATATTCCAAGATTTGAAGAGGGGTGAAGTGTGTGAGAACGTTGATGACTCTTTAATGTTTTAGGGCACATTCAGAATGAGTACCAATTTTGGCACATGTAGAAACTCTGGGATTATAAAATAAGTATATGATTCCTAAAAATGTGTTGATATCTCCCTGATTATTGGGGAGGAATATAGGAATTCATTAAATTTAATGACTTAATAGTTTTATATTTTGAATGTTACAGACATTATTCTGTGCTTATGAAAACAGGGCATGGATAATTGTTTGAAATGTTTCTAAAAACCTTGCTTTTCTTAGATAGAATATACTTTCATATAGTATTTAACAATACTATGAACATTGCAGTATTCTATGAATGAAAAAAGTAAGTGATAAATGAAAGAGCAAATGACTTCAAGAGTTTTTGTTTGATAAGAAAAAGTATAACAAATTCATTGGGATTCAGAGAGAGAGAGACTTGCTAAAAGAATTTAACTCTCTTCAAAGTATAGAATTTATGTCTAATCCTTATACTTCAAGTTCATGGAACAGGGAATGTATATATCAAGTTAGGGAGCTTGATTATAAAAATAGAGCCCACAAATTGGAACTGGAATTTAAAAGTTTAAAACAATATTTTTATTAGTCACTGTTGCCTCTGATTTCAGAATGAGATGAGTCCTGATGGACCACATTCTTCATTTTGTAGATAAATACACACACACATACTCACACCCTATGCCCACCTGGTTGGGGTATCAGAGAAGTTGAAGGAGGAAAGGAGGAACTAAGAGAAATGAAAGTTACAGGCCAATACCCCAGTTCAGAATAATCACTTATACCTGCAGATATATAATATTGGTGAGATACAAAATAGCTTCTGTTTACGCTACCCTCCTAATCCCAATTTCCCCTGCTAACCTTACCTGTATTCTCACTTATCCAGAATCAGAAAGGAAATAGAATTTTAAGAAATATAGTCCAAATTGACACATTTCAAAGCCACCAAGGAGAATGAGGTTTTTTTTTAACTGTAGTACAAAGATAATTATTCAATCAGTATATGTACAAAGATAGTATAAATAGGTAGTTGAAACAAAATGAGCAACAATATGTTATAGAGTTTGCACTTATAAAGTGCAAAGGGAATACAATGAATGCATCAGAAACTTGTTCAATGAAGCAAAATTTAAAAAAAATCACATCTTACAATAGTAAAAATAAGCTTAGAGAGATTATGTAGCTCATTCAAGTCTTAACGTTAGAATATGGACGACTCAACCTAAAAGCAATATTTATAATCACTGTATGATTATGTTTCACATTTCAGTATGAGTCAACCAAAATGATAAGTACTTTATGTTTGAAATGTCTCGATCTGAAATAAATACACATACCCATGCATTTCCAGATAATGCTTTGGTATCATATCCCAGAATCTTTTGACAAAGATTTTGAATTAAATAGTCTGTTTGCATATGATTTGGATGACTCTGGAGATAATTCATTCTTTGCTCTTTCCACTGCGATGTGTAGAGAGGAACAGGAAGGTACAACACATTAAAAAGCTTGCTATGGTTCTGTGCAAAGCTTTTGACAGCACCCCTGATCATTGGTAATGATTGGCTGTAGTCTAGAAGGCTGTAGATGATCAATCTAAGAACTGCAGCATCCCTTTTCTGACTTTTTCTCTTCCTTGACTCTGACAAAAAATAACTGTTTCCTTATATTTCTTGCTGGAATTTCTAATTTGCAATTTTGTTTCTAATTCTTGGGAATTTCTGTTTTAGTCCTGATACTGATTATGATAGTATATACCAATGATATTTTTCTTGCTCAGGAACCTGAAGGGCATATGTAGACCTAAACATGAGCCTTACTCTAGAGAATTCATACTCTCAGGTTTAACCTTTTATCCAGATGATTATGGTAAACTACATACTGACTTCTTTATAAATGATTAAGATTAATCGATGTTAAGTGACTCTTATACTAGGTACAGACACCTTGAATATCCCACCCACTATTTTAATATGAAGAAGTGTTTTTATGTTGTCATATTTTATTTTGGGAAGCATTAAACTCTTCTAATGGTGAGTGTCAAATAGAAACATACAAAAGATAGTATCATGCAATAATAAACATATTTTATATTTGAAGTACATAAAAAGGGAAAATATTTATATGGGAAAATGTGGTATTATGCTATCTTTTATTTCCTTTTTGTTAAAATTTTATATATTCTACCAAACAACTATTTTAGTGTTGTCTAGACAAAGGTATCTGATTTAAGTGACAAAGAGAACATATTGTTATACATGTTAATTTCTTTAAGTGGAAGTAGTATTAAATATGATAAAGAAGTAAATAAATATTTAACACCTGCAAATATTTTTGGATGACCTTCTTTATATTTATTTATCTACTTTTTTCATGAAAGTTAGCAACAGAAAGTTAGCAACAGGTTCAGTTGTCCAAGGGGAAATGTTAGAAAGAATTCTGGCTGGTGCAAAGCACAAACCTAAGAAATTATTTTCAAAGTTACATATTAAGCCTTTGGGGCCTTTTATATCTTTATTCTACACATGACTAGGTAAAGCTGTAAGGCTTAAATTCTCTTAGGTATCATAATGGTAAGGGTCCAATTTATTTGACAACTTGGTCACACCACGGTAGGATGGGCAGGTTGCATCTCAGTACATATCTTGGGATATAGAGCTCCAACAAAATAAGAACATGTGTTGTAAACTGGAGCAGTTTAACAGAGCATTTAATGATTATTTGGTTGAAAATCTCTGTAAAGGGAAAAAGACATGCACACACCAGGCCAGCAATGTTCTTTCTCCCAAACATTTAAATGAAGTGATTACGGGTTTATTTGTTTTTATATCTGCCATTTCACCATTTGAGGTTTTTGTACACTGACTTTTACAGTGACTGACTCTGGCTTAGAAAACAGATGAATATTCTGAATGCAAAATTTTTTAAGAAATAGGGAGAAAGCAATGTACCAGATGTGTTACAGATGACTAAAAAGTTAGCTAAAAAACAGATCAGTTACATAAAGTATTACTTAACGGTCAAAGTACACAGTACTTAATCAGTCATAGAACAAGCACAACATGATTCCACTTTTATGAAATGTCTAAAATAATGAGACTCAGAAGAATTAAATTGTGATTTCCAGGTCCTGGGAAAGGGGCGAATGGGGAGATGCTAATCAATCAGTGTAATATTTCCCAAGTCCTAGAGAGTGGATGTTCAATATTGTATCTTTAAGAAGGCAATACTGTGTTGTATAATTAGAATCTGTTAAGAAGGTAGATATCATCATGTTACATATCTTATCCAAAACTTAAAAATCATTTGTGTGTGTATACAACTGATATATTTTTTTGAAAATTTTTTCTCTAACATACTTTTATTGTATCTAGTGTTCAAAGAAATGTATTAAGATTCTAAGAGAAGTTTGATTTATATAAATGCTTTTCAATCATTCCTAGACAACAGAATATTTAAAAATATTGAAAGATTTATTTGAGGTTATATTTAAGTAATAAGTAGTCATTTACTAATTTTAAATTGTTTAGGTTTTTTTAACCAACAGAAAACTGAACAAGCATAAATCTGCAAAATAATGTTTTCTTTCATGTTTATTACACGTAAAAGTTTATAATTAAAGGTCAACATTAATAAATAGAATATACTTTATTATGACTCATACTGAGACATTTCAATATTAGAACATCACAACACAAATGGAAATATTGCACATTCTGTTTTGTCAAGAAAATGCTGAACAGCTGGTGGTGGTTCAAAAAACTTTTTGAAGGAGATGACACTGCTGATATATATTTTTTGAATGTCTGCCCATTTTTCTTTGGTGCCTTCTACCCAGTTTGCTTTTCTGATGACTAGAGGCATCACAGCCCACTGTAATTTGAGAAAAAGAGCCACATAACACGAGGACTGAGAGAACAAGGAGGGAGCCTGTAGCCCACAGGACATTGTACAGTTAGTTTAGATAGCCTTGTTTCTAATTTTCTGTGAAGAAAAATAAGCTGATCACTTGATCAAGTCAGTACTCATTGGATTTCTGATTATTCACAAACACTTTGTTTACTGATACGTCAAACCCCTAACAAAGCCATTTCTTGGATGAATAACAGGTCCACATATTCAAATAGCATTTGTTGAGTGTTTAATATTGACTTGCTCAAGATACTCTACTTATGAAGCCAGGACCCCAATATGGGCAGTACTAATTTTAGGCATTCATACTATTAGCTGTGTCTGAAAAACACAGAAGTAAAAGATGGCTTAAACAGGATAAGGGTAATTTTACTTTGTTGTTAATTCTGGGTGTGGAAGAGAGAATGTATCACTTAGAGGGTGTATAGGAGGAAATTGGAAACTTTGGCTTTTAGAAAGAAAAAAGAGAGAGAGAGAAAAAAGTTTCCAGCAGAGACTGAAGAGACTTTTTGGGGGAGCGGAAACATGACAATGGCAGGTGGGTAAAGAGTAGCCTGAGTGACCAGGCTGGGCAGAAGCCCCCTGGAAGAGTGAGCTGGTGGTAGCAAGGAGCCATTGGTGACTGGTGTGGAGAGTGTCGCACTGCAGCAAGGTGGCATAGTGAGCTGTACCTGGAGGCAGCCAGGGATTTGGTATGATGATTTGTGCGTCAGCATTTGTTGAAGAAGTTTGAAGAGCCTTGGAGAAGCCGAGCAGCTTGGAACGCTGGAGAGAGAAGAAACAAAGAGAACCCTCTTGAGAAAGACTGGACTTTGCAGAGTGCCTGCCATAGATTTGGAGGGACAAAGAGCACCATCATGAATTTCTTTGGGATTTTTGGGACTGAGAATGGTGACTGGGGTAAGATAATTGGCCACTTGTGGCTTTAAACACTTTTTGTTTTCCCTGTTAATTTCCTTTGTAAATACATATCCCTTGTTAAATTACATTTTGACTGGCAATTATAAATTACATTTTGATTTGCTATGCAGGGTGGTATGGACCTGAGGGAACATGGATGGCAGAAGCCATATTTTAAATATCGCTTGTTGGTTAGAGGCTTCTGCCCCATTTTCACTTGATTTTGCTAGGAGTTTACTTTAGGACACTGAGCCAGTGTCTGTGTTTATTTTTAATTCTTTTGTCTGGTAGTGATAAAAGTTTGAATCTACAGTAAAATATGGTAGGATATGCAGAAATACTTTCTATCTAGCCATAGAAATTGAACAGGAATAAGTGACTGAAATTTTGGACTGTCAGCAAGACAAGGACAAGATCATAGGACTTATGCAATTTTCTAAATTATTTTAGTGATTTTAAAAAATATTAAAAGTTCACGTGAATTAGTTGAAAGACATTTGTAAATCATCACATAATACATATGCATAAATGGTTTGTGAATCTGTTAACAAGCAAGGGGTTTGTCTTTGAAAATATCTCTTTCTAAGTCCTCTTGCTCCACTACTCCTGCTCTAAAGAAACTGAAAGTAGAGTTTGATTTTTTTTTTTTGCACAGTAAGAGACATCCTGTTTAAAACGTGTGTGTGGCAGTGAGAATAATCCCAGATGAGTTATCTATTTGGAAATATAACTTTTAATCACTGTGTTCAAAAAGATTTATTAAGGCAAGGTAAATAAAAGAAAAACAAAAATTTTATCTTGTAGAGCAGCTATTGCATGGATATATTATATTCTTTTAAAATTGTTTTGGAAATTAAGTAGAATTTGTCATATGACAAAACTCATTTCTTTTTTACTTTCAAAAGCAAAATTTTATTATTTACTGATTTTATCGAGGTAACATTGGCTTACACAACTATTGGCATGTTGAAAGCATAGGATTCTCTACTGCTTAGATATCCCAACCGTAATGTACCAGAGTTTTCCACCATAGTCCATTATAATCCCGTCCCTTTGTCCTTACCCTTCTTCCTCCCCTTGGCCCTCTGGATGCTTCCATTTTGCAGTCACCCTTTAAGAGTTACTTTTTAAGCTTGTCACTATTGAACTCTTAGTTTGCTTTCTCTATAGTCCACATATAAGTGACATTGTCAGTATTTATCTTTCTTCTGATTTTACCTAGCGTTATCAATTCTAGCTCCATCCATGTTATAACAAATAGCATGAGTTTAACTTGTATGATCCCTGAGGAATGTATCATTGTGGCATTATAGTAAATTTTAATCCACTCATTTCTTTTGAATATTTAGGTTATATCCCTAGTTTGATTGTTATAGATAGCATTGCAATAAATAAGGGTGTATCGCTCCCCTTCAAATTAGAATTTTTGATTTTTTTGATAGATTCTTAGGGGTAGAATGAATATATGGCAGATCCACTTTTAAACTTTTGAGACACCTCAGTTCTGCCTTTCATTGTGGTTAGAGCAGTTTGCATTCCATTAACAATGCTGAAGAGCCCTTTATTCCACATCCTCACCAGCTCTGCATCTGGTCTTCTCTACATGGGGTATTTTCACAGTATTTGGTTGTGGTTTTGATTTATATTTCCTTGATAATCAGTGATGATGAAAATTTTTTTTCATATGCTTGTTGGACATCTGTATGTCATCTTTGGAGAAATGACTGTTCAACTCTTCTACCAGTATTTTGGTTGGCTTATTTTCTTGATTTTATTTGTTGTTTTGAGTTGTGTGATTTTGTAGATCTTTGATGTCAGTCCCTTGTCAGATGCATGGTGTGCAAATATTTTTCTCCATTCCCATTTATATGGTCCCATTAAGAGACACCATGAAGACAGCGAGTCTTTTGTTTTAATTATGGTTTATTTTTCATTAAAAAGCTATTACTCTAACAAATAATTTATATTTTGCTTATCATATTCAGTGAGTCTGGCATTTAAATGGTCTCTTTTTTTAAAATTGAATATGAAAAAAGGTTTCTAAAATGTTTATTAGCTAGTCACTTAAATCTTGGTGACATCACCAAATATAAATCAAGTGATTAAAATGTGTGAAAACTGGGAAGAAAATAGCGATAGCAAATAAAAATTGAGTCATTCAGAAGAGCTTTTTTTTCCTATAGATCATTCCATTATATCTGGAAGAAATGAAAATATATGTTACCTATTAGTAATATCCTTCTGAATGATTAGCATAGTCCATGTCAAGGGATGATTTTAACTACACCCTAGCATGTAATTATTTTGCTCTTATAATTTCTAATCTCCTTTCAGATATTCTCTACTCCTTCCCTTTCACACTCGATCAGTATGTGGTCTTAAGACTCATCACTCAGTCTCAGGGCAGTAACAAGGTTGATTTTTTTGCTCTTTTTTGAGAACATGCTTTTCTTGGGTAAATGAATTTACATCTCACTGTCTTTCCTCATCTTTGCTTTTTGAATTCGAATTCAAGTCATTATAGAGATATGAAATTATATAGGAAGGTACCAAAATGCCATAGGAGACTTACTCTAATTCTTACTAATTTTAAGAATTTTTCCTAACAAAAAGACATAATGAATTCTCTTTATAGTGTCAAAAATTAAACAACTAAGGGACTGTTTAAAAATTTTGCATCATGATTTGAATATTAATAAAAAAGGAACATTATTTCTCATTCAGTTTATGAATATATTAATTTACTTATATAATTTCTGGTTTCTTTCATTAATTCATATTCTCATTTGGGTGCACCAAAGGCAACTTTAATATGTTTCAAGATATTTATTTGCCATTTTCAATTACTTCTTGAGCTGTTTAATACACTTTCAGAGCAGACAGAACTACAAAGTACTTCACCTTTAGATAATTTTTTTCCTTTCCTCAAAGTAACTTTAATCATAAGTGTTTGTGCTTCTATGTCAAAAGTTTGCCTAGTATTAACAATTTAAATATTCCATTATTAGGCATGTCATTCCATTGTAAATATTTACCTGGGCAGCAGATGAATAACCTGTATTCTCCTGTCTTTACTTGAAGCTACAGAATATGGGGAAACAGGGAATAACTTCAACGTGGTTAGGAGCACTGACTCAAAATACCAGACAGCTAAGAGGATTCACAGTGGGCTGTACATCTGACCATTCTCCTAACATTTAGCAACCAATGCCCAGAGTTTCCATCATTTTTGAATATATGCAAAATTGAATTCTCAAAAATTTTGGTGTTTGGGGGATATAAACATTATTCTCAGAATCCTAATCATGAGAATAAATTGAGGTAGTTATTTTAATGTTGCTCTAGTACTAAGATTGCTTTCATAATTTGACTATTGTAAATGGAACTGCAATGAAAACAGTAGTGTATGTAGCTCTTTTAATTAGTGTTTTTTTGTATTCTTTGGGTAAAGACTTAAGGCAGGAATTGCTAGATCATATGATAGACTGATTCTTAAAATTTTGAGAAACTTCCATAATGTTTTCTGGAATAGTAAACCACACTATATATAGTAAAAGCAGTATGTAAATCAAAAGAGGATTTAAAGGCCATATATTTTTTTCATGAGAATATTTTTCTGCGGTGCCTCTCCCAGCCCATAAGACAGACCTCCATCATAAGGTCACAAGTATTTTTTAGAAAAGTAATAAAATGTGATTTTTAGTCAAGCAATTACTTATGTTTCTATCAACCTGAAATTATTGAAGAAAATAGAATATTTAAAAACATTTTTAGATTTTCTATAATTTCAAAGACTTCAGCAGGTTTATTTCATTGTTCTTTTTTTTTTTGAAATTTTAATATAAGATGTCTAAATAACATCCTATGTATTTAAAAAACAAAAAGGAATGACTAATTTAATATATATATATAGTATACTTTTATGTGATTAAAATTCTGTAAAAGAAGGAGAAATGGGGAAGGGAATGTTACTATAATATACATGCTATTGGGGATGTTAAGTAATATCCAACTACCAAATAATCATCTTCTCCATAATCTTCTAATATGAGTAATATTTTATTTTCTTTGGATACTTAGGTATGTAGAACAGTAATTTTTTAAGTATTCAGTCTAATTCTCTGAGACTAAAATTGATAACAATGTATTTTTTTTAACTGGGCTATAATATTTATGAGAACTTAAAGGAGAATTTCATTGAATTCTTTGGTTAAGAAAATGCTTACTTGTTTTTGTGGTTTAAAAAATTATCTCATGGTAAGACTTTTTTTTCGCATAAAAAGTTGTTTTTAATATTTTGCATTGGATGAAACCAGGGAAAATACTTTCTTTGTTACTGATTTTCTAGTAACTTTTTAATAATATATTTTAAAATTCAAACTATTATAGTGTAGCAAAGTTTAGTGAAAATTAAGAAGTAATATTTACTAATTCAAAATCAAGTATGTAATATTTACCTTTAAGATAAATCAACTTTGAATTCTGCATTAAATATTTCAGGTATCTTGAGTATTATTCAGTCAATAAGGTATCTTGAGTACTATTCAGTCAATATGATTGAAATGTTCCACATGATACCTTGGAGGATTAAATCTAGCCTCCAATTTACTTAATATGCAGCTGATACAGGGTAGTGACAGCTGTTAAAATTTGTATTGGCGCCAAAATACACTGGTGAGCGGAGTGTGAGAGAAAATAGGAAGCAGGAAGAGAGGGCATATATAAAAGGAAGGAGCAAGGGAAGGGAAAATAATGAAGTCGAGGATGGTGGACTGAGAGGACAGGTTCATGTGGCCTGGCCAGGGGAAGGCGCCTGGAAAAGAGAGTTGGTGGTAGCAAGAATCCATGACTGGCAGAAGAGTAGCCAATGCTACGGGTGTGTGTGATGAGAATCTGGAAAAATTTGAGCGGCAGAAGCCACATTTTAAAAGGTGCTGCCTTTTTTCCAGTGGCTTGTTGATTGGTGGCTTCTGTCCACTTTTGACTCGATATAACAAGTATAAGGCATGCCAACTGAGATCTGGTTCAATTTTAGGGTTTATGCAAATTGTTGATATAAATGAAAGTTTCTTTGCTTCATTTTCATATATGCGATCTACGATATTGACCTACTTTAGTGGTATTTGAATACTGATAAAAAGTAGAACACAGTTCACATGTATAGAAATTTCTTTTCTGAATTTTAGGATTATCTAGAAAAACATATATCGGCCCACATAACTTTTATACATTTGATACATATTTTATAACCCAAGTTAATTTCTCTAAACTAAAATGTTGGATTTTACAACCATCATAGTGGCATGATAGACACCACAATCAATACTTTCAGTCTATGTTTTAGAGTATTAGATAATTTCAGTTATTGTAAAGGCTCAAGAAGTAATTTTTGATATTTTTATATCAACTATTTCATTTTCAGTTTAATTTTAAAAATTAATATAAGCCTTGTTATGAATGGAAAATAAGCAATAAAATAATAGCATCATTATTTATTTTGAAATTAAGTCACAATGGGGCATTTTTAACTCACTATAGATATGCCTACATACTTGTTGAAATGAAAACACACAATACCAAAATAATGGAGAATTCCTAGTACTCGTGCACATGTGGATTATATAGGTTCTCTTATTTGGAAAGAGGGAGGGATAAAAGTTGTCAACAATTTTGGACAAAACATTTATCAGTTTCCTACCAATTGAAACATATAGCCATCAATTCAATTCTTAGGTATCACCTCAGGAGAAATGGAAAAAAAAATTTCTATTCAAGAACTTGTATGAAAATATTTTAGCAGCTTTATTTACTAGAGTGAAAAACTGTCTAATAGGAAAGGTGAATGGATAAAGTGGTATATCTACACAACATAATATGAAGCAAAACTTTTTTAAAGCAACTGGCTATAATAAATGACTCATAGATGAGTCTGAAAAACAAAACTTTAGAAGTTATAAAAGGCTACTGGTCTATTAAGTTTCCACTAGTAGTAAATATAGGATTTAGGAAATATATCTATAATCTCATATAAACACTATACATACATTAACTCTATATTCTCATATAGACACTATACATAAATTAACATAAATAATTGCTGAGTTAATAATGATACTATAAATATTTGGCTAGGAAATTTGATATCCTTTACCTCTTGTAAATCATATTTATATTTGATAAAGACAAGACATCTGCAATTGAATCTGTACTAGATGAGACTCTCCAGTAAAAGATATGTTATTTATTATGATAAACATTTTTCCTCCTCTAATACCTTTGTCCTTATTTTCCCCTGAAATATACCTTCAATCACAAGTTTTTGTCTCCAAATTTGTCAATATTCTATGTCCCAGCCATGACTGAATAGTATTCATCATCATACTTCTGATAAAAGCTGTTGGTAATAACATAATTTCAAGTTACAGCTCAGTATACTAGACATAAATAATATAAAAAGAAAAAAATATTTATAAATGTCCTTATTCATTTCAGAAATTGAACTTTGTCTTTCAGCACTGTGAATGACTAGTCCTCATGTCTTTGCCACCTATGAAATATCAACATATGAACAGATGGGTAGCTAGAATAGAAATAGAAATGAGATAGTGATATAAAGGTCTTTATTTATATATGTTCCTGGAACAGAGTTTCTAAATATACTGCTAATTTCTAAGTCACGACAGCACTAGTTATATCTTTTATATTAATATTTGCTGTTTTATCCTGGTTCCTGAAATAGAATTCTTAGCTCTCTTGGAGTTTTCTGGAAGCTACAAAAGGGTTTCTGTTTTAATGAGGTGGTTCATGGGAACTTGTCACAGAAATAAAAGTCCTGATTAAAATGTAAATTTCAATGCTAACCCCCATTCTCCAGAGAGGGATTGGAAGTGGAGGTAATTATGGATCATCTCTACATGATGAAACCTACATAAAAATCCCAAAAGTACATGTCTTCTGGGTTGCTGAACATATTTACATGCTAGGAAGGTAACTCCCTCCCTCCCTCGCTCCCTCTCTCCCTCCTTTCCTTCCTTCCTTCCTTCCTTCCTTCCTTCCTTCCTTCCTTCCTTCCTTCCTTCCTTCCTTCCTTCCTTCCTTCCTTCCTTCCTTCCTTCTTTCCTTCCTCCCTCCCTCCCTGCCTCCTTCCTTCCTTCCCTCCTTTCTGTTATTATGTTTTCTGTTGAATTATTTGTATCCTTCTTAAGATAGATATATAATCTTTTCTATATTTCTTGAGATTCCTCATATTACTTGAGTTTTTGAAAAAAAATGATCAATTACTTCTATTATAACTGGGTTTATCTATAAATGTTAAATATATTTGGTAGAAAACTAAAGATAGTTATCTTGTATTTTAATTTACTTTGCATATGGTTTTCCTCTATATAAAGTGAAAATACATTACATTTTTCAATTTAAAGAAATTATTTTAATTTCAGTTTAAAGAAAATAAGATAATATTTTTCAACTTAAGCAATAAAATAGTATACCATGTTTCTCAATTCATAAAGAAAAATCATATTCAAGTTCATAATTATTTTATTGGTCTATTATATTTTTAAAAAAGTGCTGGAGACATAAAATAATGTAGAAGATAGCAAGTTTTAACTTGGGAGTATTTATCAAGTCAATATAGAAAGTGCCTCTGCATGTAAATTATTTTCATTATAGTAAATTCAGATAATGTGAGTAAAATGTAAAACAAAGCAAACTTCATCTGATGAAATATTTTATTTTTATAAGACTGAATTGTACATCCTTATTGCGATTTGTTATTAAGGGATTGTTCTCAGCTAGTAGAGGTTACTTAGTTCCTTGCCTTAATGTGGTACTTTACTTATTCAAGACCAGTAGGGTCTCTCTTCAATAAAGGTCTCATCCCTTTCAAGGGTTCACCTGATTAAGCCAAGCTCAAGCAACCTGGTTAATCATGATTGGGGTTATCATGTTAATTATTTGATTAACTTTCTCTACTGATCTGATATTTTAGTTATATTTATACATTCTTTCATTTTGCTTATGTAATAATTGCAACCTTGCAATCCATCATATTCACAGTCTTGCCTATACTCAAAGGAAATTTTCAGTTCAGTTATATCAAGGGGTAATAATCTTGGAGTATCCATCTCATAATTCTGCTTACCACTGATAAATAACTGTATAATTGAGCTCAGATTCCAAGGAGTTTATCCAGATTTTTTTCCCCTTAAAAAAAGCCTTATCAAAGTTGATAAAGCCAGCAATTTAAATATACCATGGATTTTTCTGTTTTTTAAGATAGATAGATGATAGATAGATAGACAGACAGACAGACAGACAGACAGACAGACAGACAGACAGACAGACAGACAGACAGACAGACAGACAGATAGATAGATAGATAGATAGATAGATGGAAATATCCTATGAATTTCTCTAGTAGAAACCTAAAATCAATGCAGAAACATTAAGAAGCAATTATACTTTGGTTCTGCCTGACCTTTTCCTTTGTTTTTCTCTATTCCACACATAAATGAAAGCATCTGATATTTGTCTTTCTTCTTTTGACTCACTTCACTTAGCAATATCCCCTCCAGTGCCTCCCATTCCATCTCAAAAGGCAAGAGGTTATCATTTTTTAAACAGCTGAGTAGTTTTCTGTTGGTCTTTGAATCTTATACAATACTGTAAATCACTGTTATCTCAAGAAAGATACAGAAATGTTTATTCAAAAAAGTAGTTAGACATTTAGATTTTAAATTATATTTTCTATTACAAGATATTTCTGTTCATATATTTTAATTATGTCTTGTCACAAAACCTTATTTTTCTCCTGGCATTTTGTTATCTGTAAGAAAATTTTCAGAGAAAATTTACACTGAAGTTTGAATAATCACTTAGGTCTCAAGTCTTTCAATGGTTTGCATAAAAAATATCTAGCTGAGTTCTTATACCTACAACAGTAAGTCTATCATAAAAATAAAGCAAAAATGGATAAATATATAGTAACAACCAAAGATATTTTTAATTAGTTTTTAAAAATGAAAATATAGCAGAAATACATTGAAACCAAAAGGGGTATGTGGGATAAAATGAATAAAATTTTATTGAAAATGTTATCTACAATGATTTTAATGCTATTTTAAGGTAATTTTTAGAATTTTAGCAAAATTCTCTTATAAACCAAGAAACATTGCAGTTTGACATTTTCATCACTGACAAATCACTGACAAACCCAATACAGTTTTATTATATATTGCAGGATGTCTAGAAATAGGAAGAGAAAATATGAGGTCAGGGCAGTTATTATGGAGAAAGACTGCCTGAATTATCATGATGATCTAGCCACCACCAGGATTTACTAGATAATTATTCCATTCTCAATTAATTCTTCATATGAAAATGCTATCTGATATTATTTCTTCTTTCCAGAATTCTGTTAAAAGATTTAAAGCCAGGAGTATTGTGTGTCTGTGTTTCATTCATGGTGTTGAATCATATAGGAAAACGTCTGTCACAATTTTAATCTGCATTATATATCATACTTCACTTAATTACTGATTTTCAAGATTTATTTGAGATTTTCATATTAATTCCACAAACCTTAATGGAATGCCAGCTATTCCATTATGTCTGCTATGGAAATAACAAAAATGATAAATTCATAGTCCTTATAATCCTCAAATATGTCTAATGAAGTCAGAAAGGCCAGCAAAACTAAATCTTACTTATCTCATAGTCAGCTTCTGTTTGTACATTCCTTGCAGAAAGTTTTGTAGTAAAAGGTGATGAGACTATGAGCTATTTAGTGTTAGTCTTTTCACTTTGAATGCAAAGTTAACGTAATTAAACAAAGTGCAAGTATATGAAAACCCAAAAGTATGTCAGTTCATTCACATGATACTTTTATACTTATTTTTAAGGTATTGTTGCGTACAACCTTAAGTTCTTAAAATTATGATGCTGGGAGATTTCAGAAGCAATAATAAAAGGCTAACTACATTGATTGATAGATTAGTAATTAAAAGCAAAAGGGTTTATAAAGCAATTTCTTACCAGCATTAAAAACTGTTTTGCATAGATTTAAATACTCATTTTATTTTTGCATATTTTATAAGTTCCATTAACAGGCCAGTTTTAGATTAATGAAGGAATAACAATGTTATGTCTTTTGTTCCTTTAAAATTAGAAAACTTTTGGACTTGCACTTGAAATTCCAATTTAATCTAGAGGTTTCTAAATCTAATTATGACATCTATTTCATGCCAGAGTAAGGTAACATCTGTCAAATACTTTCCAAACTTTAGTTCATTTTTTGTTTTGTTTAAATAAATTAAAACAAATTAAGTTTCAGGAAAGTCTCATATTTGATTTTAGAGGAAATGTGTGACTGCACAACACAGGAAGTTACCTGAGGAAAATAATCAAAACACAATTTTAATGTAGAACTTACCCTTCTGCCTTGTCCACATTAGCAGGTATACTAACCTCCACAGTCTGATTTTATTTCTTTTCTTTTTTTTTTGAGCTACCAGACAGAGAATTTTCACTTACACATGAAGTTGTATATGTTATATAATGTGATAACTGGCACATTATTTCATATTTGTGCTAAAAACTTACAGGTATATTTTGATTTAGTTGTTTTTGAACAAGTGTTTTAGACAGCATCAGCAGAAAGTGATTTAGCTAAAAATTTCAAGGATGATTTTTATCAACAAAATTGCAAATGTATGTTATTGTCTAACATTTCTTCCAAGGCATAAACTACTATATATTTGAGGAGAGGGTAATGCAATTGATATGGACACAGAAAAAAAGTAGGCTAATTTTTTTTCAATCTCCTAATTTATTTTAAAAGTACTTATGTTTGCTTCCTGAAGATTATCTTGCTGTAACCTAAATGTATTGTGTTTGCCTCTTTGATGTAAGGATACTATTATAAAACAACTACATCAGAAGCTCTGAAATGAAGGCCAATATTTCACACAGAAGCCAATATTTCAACACTCTGACATACAAAAGAAGAGTCTGTTCTGATCCTGAGACTTTTTAATCACATTTTTCAAATAATCTAATCTGTTGTTCTAATCCTTTGAATAGTCTTTCCCTTAACTCTATCACCTATTTTCATAAAATACTACAGATTTATGATGATCAAAGCACAAATAAGGATCTCAAGTGTATGCTGTCCCTTAACTAAGACATCTAAGAACATAAAGGCTTTTTTGAGTTCAGACACTGAACTGGCAGTGACATCTTAAATGGGAATTCTTCCATAAAGAACAAAAGCAATGGTAGGTCTAGTTCTAGCAACAAACAACTATTACCCCCTTCCCTCCTCCATGCAATACATATCAGAGCCAGTGAACTAATGTCAGATGCAGATGTTTCTTTGCTGCTTCTAATTTGAGAATGTCTCATAATAGTTTATTTGGTGTTGATTTTAAATCATAACTCTTTACAATACAATGTTGTCATAAATTTTGCAAACTCAGAGCAGAGAACACTGTAAGATGATGTGCATGTTTACTTTAATTCCTGAATTGACTGTTTCACAAGAACACAAATTTGCCATAAACTTAGTACCTACCTTTTATGTACTTCTTTCATAATGAGAACAAGTTTCATAATGAAAACTGTTAAAAGAAACCTTTTAACTAGCAGGATGTTAAGAAAAAAGATTAGAGATATGTTAATGAACTTAAAAAAAGTTGAGTAAACAACATATGTAATTACTCTGTAAGGAAATGTGGCTTAATTAAAACACAGAACCATTCTATTAGCATATACACCTGCTGCTTATAGGACTCATTTCTTCCTAAAATAACTTAATTTCTGAACAAGGCTCTCCCTCTGTTTATCTCCTTAGGAAATCTCCATCTCAATTTTCTGCTTTAGTCTTGTTCTTATTGATACTCCTCATAGTAATTATGATAGACTATTATAGGGGCAACAAAATTTAGAATGAGATGTTCCTGTAGATGTTGTAGCTCTGTGTTTCATTTTGAAAAATAGATGAATAAAAATTGTTCTTTTTCAAAATACTCTAAGTCTTGTTATACCAGACTTGAGATCCCAGTGTTTTTAAAGCTCTCATTGCATAATCTCAGTGTCAAAGTGAAAGCTATAGGAGTATCTTTCATGCATGCTGATTATTCTAAAGCAGCATTATCCAGGAATTTCACTCAAAGTCCTTTAAATATACTGTATTCTGGAAACTTTTTAAAAAAGAAATTATAGTCATTTTGTTTCTCTGTAAAGATGCTATTTCTCCTCAAATATATCCAACAGTACATCTCTCTGCACCTATTCAAAAATAAGTAAATGTTCAGTTAGGTTGGTTAAATGTGATGAAGATAATCATAAATAACAGAGAGGATTTACTTATGCCAGAAACTGCATAAGTGATAAATTTAGTGTTGATAAGATTGTACTGTTTGTGGGTGTGTGTTGTATCTACCAATACTTAAACTTTCCACATGAGATATGAGATTTAAAATTTGTCATTTTCTTTTGGTCACAACAAACACAAGCAGCAGTGATATTAACAACCACTTGGTTAATACAATTTAATTCAGCATTTTTAACATAGTGAAAAATGAAAATAAAATATAAATTCACTATCCAGAGATCCTTGATAACCTGAAAAATAATATATGAAATTTATTATACACCTGGAACATTTATGCTATTATGTGTGTTAGGACATTCAAATGTACTAAGAATTCAAAATGAATATTTATAGCACTCCAATATTTAAGATGCCTGAAATGATCATACTAATAAATGTATGTATGTGAATCTGCCCTGATAAAAAGGTTTACAAATACTGATTTTCGTATATAGCCATATTTCTTTTCAAATAGTATAAACACACTTATGTCACTTATTTAACTTCTACATAGTTTTATATCATACACAAATTACTACTTCTCAGTTAAATAGTTCTCTACTATGCTGGTTATCACCTGTCTTTCTGTTATAAAAATGCAATGATTTCACTTAGTGTGTTGGTGGTGGGGAGAAGGTATCTGTTAGTTCATCTGGAATGTCAAGTCATACTGGAGAGATTTAGCATGACAAAAGGAATGTACATTTTAATTTAATAACTGTACATTTAATGTACATTTTAATTTAATAACTACTGTTTAATTGTATACTCCAAAAAGAAAGAATCGGTGAACCTTCCCAATGACAATTTTATGAAAGTGTCTGTTTTCCCATATTTTCATTCATCCCAGGTATATTTCACATTTTAATTTTTTGCCATGTTGTTCAAAAATGGAAGCACATTTTCTACTTATCTGCTACTTTTGTAAGTCTCTTATGCAGTTTTAAGTTTATCATTCATATTTTTCTAAGACTGACAGCTTCTAATAGATTCATTTTGCTGTCTTATTGGTTATTTATCACTATCTAGGCAGGCCTTGTGTTAACCATAACAAAATTCATTTAATCCTTAGAATCAATCTAAAATGTTAAGTATCAACCATATTCTCATTTTACAGATAAAACAAATCAAGCACAGAGATTTAATGGCTTAAATTTAAGCAGTAAATCATTAATAGAGTCAGGACACAAATGAGACAGTCTGAATCCAACAGCAATGTTCTTAACCTCCAACTGATGAATTGTCCTAGAGAAGGTAAGGGTGATTTTCATATGGTGTATTTATTTTCTAGTAATCAACTTCAAGATTAGCTCTGAATAATGTCATAAAACCTGGTTTTATTTCTAAATAAAATTATAGATAATAAACTGTACCAATCTTCAAATGCCTATCAAATGTCATTTTACACAATTAAAATGTAAAAAAAAAGTATATTAAAATTATAAATTTAATAGATGATAAAAATATGCATCATTGGGGCATATTTAATCCATATTTTTTTCCATATTTAATCTCATCATGTAATCCATCTCTGAATTTCAGAGGAAACTTCCTAGAGGAAATGGTGCTTTAGATAGAACTTCATATATGAGTGTGTCATTAATAAAGTCAGGAAGTGTAAAAGTACACAGTACATAACAGGGATGAAGGAAATGGGTATGGAAACTCGCAGAGTATATTGACAAGGTGCAACTTCGGTACAAGCAAGTCATATTCATCATCATGAGAAAGGAAGATGAAACTAGCTAAATTAGTAAATAATGATGCATGGATTATATAACAGAGACTGTTATTGCTCACCACTATTCATTTTCT
Source organism: Uropsilus gracilis (assembly GCA_004024945.1). Classification (NCBI taxonomy): domain Eukaryota; kingdom Metazoa; phylum Chordata; class Mammalia; order Eulipotyphla; family Talpidae; genus Uropsilus; species Uropsilus gracilis. The sequence goes on along the minus strand of PVHY01002928.1, from coordinate 67,356 downwards.
CCTCTACAAGCCATGTTTTTTTCAGACTACATATGGAAGATTTTCTTCTATGTCATCTTATTTCCTGTGTGGTCATGGCTTTTGTGACTCTAGCCTTGTAGGCCAGTAGTTCAGTTAGCTTAACTAAAAGAAGTGGAAGGTTTATCTGACTCACACTGGCCTCATTTATTGTGCAAAACAATAGGTAATTTGGGAACTGTGTCAGTAGGATAGCATAGACTGTCATAACTAATACAAGATCAGATGCTTCTGTTTTTCTTTTCTCTTCATCCTCCAGAAAAGCTCCGTGCATTATTGTTGTTGTTCTCAACATTCTAAATGTGTACAAAACACTGTGACTCTCTCAAGTTTGCTCTCTGTTGAAATACACACACTGGATCTTTTCCATTCAGGTTAAAATTCTTTATGACTCATTTTCTAGGAAGAAGTATTAATGACTTAAATGGGATCTTTTACAGATTTTGTATTGCCAGTACTTTCTGGAAAACCATAAATTTGAAGGCAAAGGAAATTATGATGTGCATGAAAGAGAAGACATTGGGAAGTCAGAATAGAAAGGAGTTACTGTCTGTCAAATTCCACAGCTCCTAATCTGCCTACACTAGTGTTATGTGCTTAAGTGACTTCCAAGTAAGAAGTCATTATATCTCCCTGGAGAATTAATAAAGTAGATAATGTTTGAAATGAGTTAGGAAACATTTTTCCCCAAAATGAAAGTATATTCCAAATGGATAGGCAGAAAAGAACTATGAAAAAGAAAATAGTGTTCAATATAGTCAGATAAAAGGTTACCACTGGAGAACAAACCAGAAAAAAAATTGGAGTAAGCGGTTGGGACCGAATATTATGCTATACTATAGGCTTTATTTTCAAGAAATATTAAAAGGTTTTAGTTAGGACAGCCACATCATTGAGTTCATTTTTTTTTATCCAAATTTAATAAATTCATCTTGTGTTATGTGCATTCCCCCAGGCCTTTGGAGCACAGGGTCCTTGGCAATATCTTTACTTTTGAAAGGCAGAAGTTTCAGCCACTTCGTAATCATACAGATGCAAATGAGTTTTCCAGTGATCATCCTGAAAGCAAGCCAGAGAATAAAAGCCCCTGTTCAGGCATATAAATATGTATATCTTCTCCCACTTTCAGTCTAGGCATGAATGACCCGGAAATTTATACTACATTTCTCTTCTTTAGAACCCTTTATTTTAATGCTTTGTCTTCCCCTGGGGTGCTAACCTCAGCATCAAGGTGGAAAGTGACTTCTAATTACTTATCTGCATTCTAGTCTAAACAAAGAGAAGAAAAGATGAAGAGCATCAACTTCTTACAAGAATGTATTTTACATTCTTTCACTGGTGCCACTCCATATAATTGGCCAGAATTTAGTCAATTGGTTACATGTAATTTAAAGGAAGTGATGAAAAGAATCTTCAGCTGAGTATCCATGGGCATAGCTAAAATGCAGAATTGTTTTACTAATATGAAAAAAGGATGAGTACTGAGACAATTAGTAAACTGATACAAATGGTCAGTGAAGGAGAAACTGAATTATTTCACAAATCTTGATCTAGAATACTGAATACAGTGCTTTTCATTGCGATAAGATTGTCAAGAAGACCTGGTGGAAAGCAATGAGTTTTTTAGATGTAGAAAACTCAAAGTTTTTGCAAGACATACTAACTATAGGTGTCTCGAAGACAATTGGACATATTACTTGGAACTTATAAGATGAACTTGATGTTGCAGTATATATTTGAAAGTCAAAACTAGATGCCTTTTAATTAAAATACTTATTCTATCATGGGGGTAGATGAAATCACTAAAGAAAAAATAAAAAAGAAGAAAAGAAAGTTAAGATTAAAGTCCTAGTGAACATAATGTAAAGGAGATACTAAATACCAGTCAAAGCTGATTGCAAAGGAACTGTATGTGTTAATTTTGTAATAAGTTATCAATGGTTCTTCTATTCTATTTGCATTTCCACCTGCAATGTGTAAGAGTTCCTGTTGCTTCACATCTTAGCAGTGTTGGATGTTACTAGTGTTTAAATTACAGCCATTCTAAGAGTGATATTTGGGATCTCATTATTATTTTAATTTGCATTTCCTTATGAATTGGAGCATCTTTTTTTATTTGTTTACCATCAATGTATCTACTTTGGTGAGGTGTCTGTTAGGGTCTGTGGCCCTTTTTTAAACCAAGTTGTTTATTTTCTTATTGCTGAGGTTTAAGAATACTTTGGAGTTAATTATCAACTGTTTCTTTTGCAAATATTTTCAAATAGTTTCAGTATGTATTATTTCTTCTATTCTCTTGATGTTGTCTTTCACAAAGCAGAAGATTTTAATTTTAGGGAAGTTTAACTTATTATTTGCTTCCTGTAGTGCATCTTGTATTATTTCTAAAAAAAGGCATCACAGTGCCCAAGATAATTTAGATTTTCTCCTATGTTATTTACCAGGACTTTAATAGTTTTGTTTCTTACGTTTCAGTTTGTGATTTGCTTTGAGCTAATTTTTTGAAGGTTGCATGACCTGTGTATAGATGCATTTTTGGTATGTGCATGCCTGGGTGTTCCAGCACCATTTGTTGAAAAGATCATCTTTGTTCCACTGTACAACCTTCACTCTTTGTCAAAGATTAATGAATTTACTTATGGGGATCTATTACTGATCTCTTTATTGTATTCCATGGCTCTAATTATTCATTCTTTAGTCTGTACTAAACTGTATTGGTCACTGCAGCACTGTGACATTATAAGTCTTGAAGTTGGGTTAACATCAGTCTTCTAACTTTGTTCTGCTCCTTGAATATTTAATTGACTATGATGGGTCTTTACTCTCTGCCTATAAATTTAAAATTAATTTGAAGTTTGTTTTATCACTTTCTTTGAAAATATTACATGTGTACTAGGAAATAATGTATCTTCTTCTGCTATTGTACCCTCCTATTTGGATTAAAAAAAAAAAAAGTACATGATACAAGTCCCTTTCATATTGGTATAGCTGCCATATGCAAAAATTAAGTTGACTGGCATTCTGAACTTGTGCTGACATAACAGAAAAAGTAGTAACAGCTAGACTAACTTCTATAAACTGCTAAGTAGCCAGTTCCTTTAATTTCAAATAAAATTACTGAATTTTTCACGTGTATGATCTAAAAGACATATTTTGAGGTACACAGTGCAATAACACAAGATTCTTTCACTGAAAAACTCAAAACAGTTTGTATTTGAGAAATTAATTTATTGCCCCATTTTAGAGACAAGAAATATAAAATTCTCAGAAAAAATAGGTTACACAGACTTCAGTGTTTACCCCTGAGTTATCGCCTATCTGTATCCCCTAATGTAAACTATTACAGTTTTAAAACTACTGTCTTAATAAGGAGACCAGTGGAGGCAATTGACTTATTAGAGATTTGTAGGCAACATCAGTTATATTTCTCTTCATTTTACATTTACCCAGATCTAATTAACTAAATTTTGCAGTTATACAAACATGCAAAAGATAGTAGTAAGGAAAACTAATAAAATTTCACCGCGTAAACAAAGCTAATTTACATTTAAATAAAATCTTCAATGTTTTACTCAGAATTTCTGCCATGTGGACAAATTTATCTAAGTCATATATATAGAAAAATCTATTGCACAGTGTACATTTGAATTCATCCTGAGAACAACAGTGAATAGGTCCAATATGCAGAAAAGTTGGGACATGTTGATGGAGACATTATTTCTGACTAGTAAGACATCTAATATAGAAACATTTATGTCTTTGCCACAGAAAATTCTTTCTTTCAAGTTCACAGAAAAGTACTGTTAAATACTTTCTGGTGTTGGGATAATGTTCAGGTAAACTTTAAAAGTACAAGTTTAAATGAGTGGCAAATATAAAAGTAATTTCTTCTGCTTAATTAACTTTTCTAGAATATTTGGTACTTAGATTTTCTCATCTACACACAGCTATATTTTCACATATCTGTCTAGGCTTATTCAGGTATCTTTTCCCAGTATCTTTAGGTAATACAACTGATGGCAACATTTTATTGTTTATTTTAAAAAGTATTAAATTAGCATTGCAACACACAAAGCCTTCTGGATTGAGTATTTTTGTATATTTTCTTAAGTTTACTGAAGTAAATTACTTCTGTTAATTTTAATATTTGGAGAAATAGTTGTGAATGTCACTAATCCTAATGAATAGTTCTTCTTACTATAATTGATTTCTCAATTGCCACTTAGTGCGTTTTTATTTTTCATCTGTTATTTATATAATCTCAAACTTACATAAAATGTAGAAAAGTTATCTAAATTCTTTACCAGTACTTACCACTTTTAAGTATTTTTTTCTATTTGTTTTATTGTACATGTTACTTAAGCATTGGAGAGAAAATTTCAGGTGAAATATTTCCTTTAAAAAATTTGTCCATTAGAAATAACAATACAAACTATCAAAATAAAAAATATATTGACATGATTACTCTCTAATTCAGAGTCAACAGGCAAATTTATTAAATTTTCCAATAATATTCTTCTTTTGTATTTTTGTCCAAGATTCCAATCACTATGATATTTGTATTTATTTCCTTAATCTCCTTAGTTTAAAACAATTATTTGGTCGTTAACTGCGGAACAACCTCAGTGTGGACCTATCTTGTAACTGCTCCTGGTGATGAAGTAAATCTAGGTAGACATAAATAAATAGAAAGATATCTTAAGCTCATGAATCAGAAATATTAGTATTGTCAAAAAGTACCTAAATCACCAATAGATTAAATACAAGGCCTATAAAAAAAACGAGCATTTTTCACAGATATAGAAAACAAAATCTTAAAATTTATTATGATAACACAAAAAATTCCTAATAGTGAAAGTAACCTTGACAATGAAGAATAAAGCTGGTGGAATCACATTTCTTATTTTAAACTATATTATGAATGTATAGTAATCAAAACAATTACATACACCATTGGAACAGAATAAAATGCATGCATTTATGATCATCTAAATTTGACAAAGTGGCCAGTCATAATCCATTGGTGAGAGAAAAATTTCTTCAATAAATGGTATTGGTAAAACTTAATAACTATATAGAGAAGAGTGACAATGGACTCCCATTTTTTACCATTAACAGAAATTAACTTGAAATGGTGAAGTACTTAAACATCAGACCCAAATCCACAACACTATTTGCTACTGGTCTTGGCATTTACTTTTTGGATATGACACCAAAGGTACATATAGTACAACAAATTAAAAAGCATGAGGTTTTATCAAACTCAAAAGACTGTTGAGCAAAGGAATCGACAAAATGAAAGGAATGGTTTTCTACTGATTTGAGCATGTGGGGTACAGAAAATTTGATTTCTATTGGCATAAGAAGTAGGCTAGGGGTAAAGAAACAAACACTTGGTTGAAGTCCAATGCATAGTCCCAAGTCAGTTCATTTGAGGAGGGGCCCTGTACACAGGACTGGGTCTTTGTGGTGGATATGTTACCAGGGTAGCAGACTACCCTTTTTTTAATTTTTGTCACTGGGTTCTCCCGTCTGCATGCAAGCAGTTGCCCAGAGATCAAACTTAGCAATAAGGGTAAGCATAAAGGATTATTTACAATAAAGGAGAAAAGCAGAGTCTAATAGTCCACAGCCGTACAAGTATCCCAAACAAAGGAACCTCACTTCAGCTTCTTAGGGAGCTGCGTGGGGTTTACCTTAGTCCTAGCGTACCTCAGTTAGAAATCGCCAAGTCACGTCCTTTTCATAAGGTCTTCGTCATTTCAATCAACATCAGGTGAAGGTGAGTCTATCCGGGTTGCACGGGAGCCTCAGCACTTCATCAAAATCACCTCTCCTTCACCTTCACATAGCTCCCAACACTTTGGGACCCGATGCTGGGAGAGCTCCAGAAGACTCCGCTTCTGGGTCTTTTTCCTCCAGGAGCCAAAACCTTGAAGATCTCCAAACTTGCCTCTGCACTCCTCAAAAGTTCATACCCCCCGCCCCCCGTCTCTGCTCTTTTCTGTTTATCCTCTCTCCCCCTCCTCCAAACCCAAGCTCCGATTTCCCTCTACACACCCTCTTGGTGCTTCATTTTCTCTTCCACACCTGGAATTTGCAGCAGAGTGAAAGAAGGTGAAATTAGGTCAAAAAAAGGGCAGAAACCTCTAACCAGCATGCCACTTTTAAAATGCGCTTCTGCCACCCAGGTTCCCTCAGGTTCATACCACCCACACCTAGCAGTTGCCATTCAAAAATGCAGTTTAACAACGGGGGTTTATTTACAAGGGAATATTAACAAGGAAAAAAAAAAGTCCCTAAAGTCACAAGTGGTCAGTTATCTTACCCCAGTCACCATTTTCATTCCCAAAGATCCCAAAGACACATGTCCATGATGGTGCCCCTTTGCCCCTCCAAACCTAAGGCAGACATGCTGCAAAGTTCAGTCTTTCTCTGGTGCTTTCTCTGAGTCATTCTCTGACTTTTCAAATTTTTTCAACAAAATGCTGATCCCAAAGCAACTTTCCAACCCCCTGGCTATTTCCAGGTACCAGCTATACCACCTTGCTGCGATACCACACTCTCCTTACCAGTCACTCTTGTACCGGCCACCATGGCTCCTTGCCACCAACAGCTCACTCTTCCAAGGGGCTTCTGCCCAGCCTAATCATTCGGGCTACTCATAACCTGCCTGCCATTCTCATGTCTCCTTTCCCCAAAAGTCTTTCTGTCTAGTCTCTGCTTCTTTCTTTTTGTTTCTGTCGCTCTCTTTTCTATCTCTTCTCTCTTTCCCCCTCCTAAAAGCCAAAGATTCCAATTTCCCTCTAAGCACCCTCTTGGTGATACAGTTCCTCTTCCCCACCTGGGATTTACAGCAAAGTAAAAGTACCCTTCCTGTTTAGGCCTCTGTTACCTCTGTGTTTTTCAGACACACAGCTAATATCATCAATGCCTAAATTTCAATACTGTCTATATTGGGGGTCCTGGCTATAATACTGCCCATTTTGGGGTCCTGGCTTCAAAAGGAGTTCCCTTACCTGGTTTAGGCCATCTTTTACTTTGTTGTTTTTCAGACATAGCTAATGGCATCAGTAAATTTTAATACTACCCATGTTGGGGTCCCAGCTTCAGATAGAGCCTTCATTTCTGAATGTGGCCTCTTTCCCTGTTTTTTGATTCTGTGTCAGTAATCTCTTGATCCTGAAAGTATGATTTAAAATCAATTATGTCTTAACTATGAGCTTTTGACTCATAACTGAGTATTGCATTCTGCTATATCTGTGAAAAATGATAAAAAGATAATTATCCACACCAACTGTTTCTTTTAAACATGGATACGTCATGATTTTACAACTAAAAACATGCTAAGAGGAGGCAAGGGAGAAGCATTTGGGAAGAAAGAACCAGTTTTTGCTTTCTTGGTGATGGATCTGTCCATTGAAAATTTACTGACTCCAGTGAATTGTGTTTTCACAAAAATTGAAGCATCAGTCTACATGATCTGCAGTCCTTCCATCTAATTTTAGAGACAAATTTTTGTGATGATGAGCTTTGGCACCCTGAAAGACTGATGATAACAACTTTTTCCTTCATTCTTTAAAATATGGTGTGTATAACTACCACTGAGTGCTCAGTAGGCTACCTTTTGGACTTTGTGATGCACTTTATAGATGACTTGTTGCTTTTCCAGGGACTCATCTTTGTATTTCAAATAGCAAGTATTGTGGGCTAGAGGAAGTTGCATGGAGACCTCATCACTCATTCAGTGCTTGTCAGTCTTCAGACAGAAACTCCTAAATAAGAAACAGGTATCTGTCATGCAATATTTCATCCTACATTCTCAGTAAGTTGCAATTTTCATGGTTGGTTATATAAGTAGCATGCTGAGCTTAAGCTAATGTGTTTCCCATCCCAAATGGCACAGCTGCTTTTTTCTTCTTGCATTAAGTACAGAGCAGGTGGTGTTTTCTAATCATTTATGTTCATTCTGTCTTCTGTCATAAGTAAGAGAGATCATAGATGTGCTCAGCAGCTCTTGTTGTTAAATTGTGATGAATAGAACACTGAGAGACTGCTTTGACCACAGAAGCCACTAATTTGAAAACCATGGCAACAGAAGTGTGGAGGTGGAGCTGTGCCCTGTCCTCTGTCATCCAGAAATAATTCAACATTATCTCACAACCATTTGTCTTGGCTCTATTATTGTTGAAGGTGATGAATTGGAGCATGGAATTAGTAGTAAAGTGACAGGATATTTTCTTTGCTTAAAATAACAAAGTTTGTCAATGACAATCTACAAAAATTTTTTTGTTGCATAGTAAAGAAGGTGTAAACAAGGATGATAATACTTTCTTGTTTACAATGTAAATTCAAATGGTCTACATTTGATGTCAGGGCTTTACATGTAAACAACAATATTGACTTTGTAATTCAGTCATATCAGCTGTCAGAGAGAAGCAGACCTCATTCCCCTTTACCTCTGAATTCCTTTTAGACTGATGGTAGAATCAAATTAAAATTAAACATATTAGTAAGAGGAAAATTAAATTTAACTACTTAAATACAGAAACTCTATATAAATACATGAATTCCAAAGGCAGTGAGTTAGAACTTGTGCTAAGCGATGGGATAGATACTTTGCACCTCCCAGGAGAGAGGACACTCACATGACCAGGAGAAGGTGATTCACATGATGAAGGTGCTCTCTAAGTAGCTGTTTGCTTTGTCATAAAGATAGAATTTTTTTGCCATAAAGATAGATAGCTTCCCAGGTAGGGTGATTACAGGTGTGCACCACCACGCCCAGCTATTTTTTTGGGACTAGGTCTCACTGTGTTGCCCCAAGCGGGACTCGAACCACGATCCCTGGCCCCAGTTGCTCCATAGGCTGAAGCTTACAGGCACGTGCTGCCATGCCTGGCAATTTTTTTTTTTTTTAATCACAAGGTTACTTCTGACTATAAACACAATTTTGATCAAGACCTCCACTCCTTATTCTTGTAGGGAATTCAGAGAATGGCAAGAGTTTCTTGTGAGCTTGCAGGACCTTTATTGACCTCATCTGAAATAACCCTTATGCCAATATCAGTCTTGGTGAGTTCTGTTTTAACCTTCATGGGCAAGCCAATCCTTCATCGCTAACAGTGCTTATTTTTATCCTTCCCTTTCTGTTCCTAGCATAAACTGAGAAATAGACATCCTACTTAAAAAGAAAAGATTATTGAATATCAAATTTATGTGCCTTTAAAATATAATTATGGAGAATAAAAGCTCACATCAGTTCGATTCATTTATTCCTAACTGTAAGTGCTTGTCTATGTACAAAGGAAGGTATGGATGAGAACCACTCTAAAAGGAAATCAGGCTTGGGGAATAAATTCATAAAAACTGTAAACGATTGTAAATTTTCTGATTTTTTTCTCTTTCTTATACTGTCCCTACGTAAATGTGCCACCATGAACTTGACTTGTTTCTATCAGTAGTATCTTTGCTGAGGAAGAACTTTTATAAGACCATCTCAGAGACTGTCTGGTGCAAGAAAGCTCAACCAAGGTGGCATAATCAGAATAAAATTTCAATTATGGGTCAGGGAACAGGCAAAGATACAAACTGGGGAAGTATCAAGAAATGAGGATAGGTCTCAAAGAGTGAAGGTGGTTGGGAAAATGTAAGGCATGTGATCCAAGTGGGACTAAGGAAATAATTATAGGGTGCTAAAGGTCTATAGCATTTCATAGAGAAAGTTCTGAGAGAATAAGGAAGTTAAAGCATTGGGTAGCAGTGTGCTTTGGTATTAGTTTTGTTTCATTTATTGTACTCATTTCATATTTTCATTATTCATTCATTATTTCACCATTGATTCATTCTGTAAATGCACACATTTTTGATGGTAATATGCTGTTTATCTTTGCTATTTGTAACTATGACTAATATTTAAACACTTGAAATGAATTCTGCTAAAGAGGAAAATATATATTTTATTATTATTATTTTTAATATTCAACTCGTAGTGTTACATTTTCTGGGGCTATGGTATCAGTCATCTCAGCCATCTATTTCAGTTTTTCTATTTAAAAGTTTTTTTTTTTTTTATTGCTGGAATAATTTGATCATTCAGTGGTAGGACTGAAGAGTAACAGGTCAACAGGAACTCTAGAAGACATCTTTTATGTAAATTACAAGAGTTTAAGTTTTTTGTTGAGAGGCCACATTGTGAATTCAGTCTAGTTTTAAGAACTTGTTCTCAATGCCAAGCCACTTAAAATGTAGTTAATATTAGACAAGTCAGAGCTCAAATATTTCACTTGTAAAAATGGCCTAATAATACCACATGATCTCCTAAAGAAGTGAGTATGGTTGTTGGACCATGGTATTTGCTAATACAAATTAGATATCAGCATCATATTATTATTATGGGTGACAGAATATTTATAAAGTGAATATATAATTAACAGAAAATCTAAAGTGGTTTGAAATTTAACAGTTTGTACATTATCAATATATTCCCATATCTTTGGAGTTAAAAAAAAAAATGAAATGAGGCCAGGCATGGTGGCCCGTGACTGTAAGCTTCAGCCTATGAAGCGGCCGGGGCTAGGGATCATGGTTTGAGTCCTGCCTGGGGCTGAAGTGAGACCTAGTTCCAAAACAATAGCTGGGCATGGTGACGCGCGCCTGTAATCCCAGCTACCTGGGAAGCTGAGGCTGGGGATTGCTTGAGTCTGTGGTACCCCAGGCAACGAGAGCCTGTGGTTCCATGGGCAAAAATAGCGAGACCTAGTCTCAAAAAAAAAACAAAAAACCAGAAACAACAAAACAAACAAAAAAAATGAAATGAGCACAAACCAACCTGCATAATTGACTCATTTACAAGTTAGTCATTAATATATTTTGCATACTGATAATAAAACAATAATTAAAAAAGATGAAACGTAAAGCAAATGCTTTATATTTTGATGCATTTGATTCAACCATAGATTATTCCTTTCCATTCCTTAAAAGGAACTGAACTACTGACAGCTAAAGGAACTACTGACAGCAAATGCTCTTTGACTAAGTAGTTACTGAGCACAAGTTCATAGAATCTTTGACTTGTAGAATTTAGAGACCTTATGAAAAGAAAAGTAGCAGGTTCTTAAATGTAGCCTAAAGTATTTGCTTCTAAACTCAGCTCATTTTTTGAGACATATTCCTGCCTCTTCATGACTGGACTGTGTTTTTCCTATCTTAACCACGTCTATGTCGTTATAATTTCACTTAGTCCCACTCACCTACCACCTTCTAGACTCTATACAGGTAGAGGGAACATTTTTCCTTTCTCCTTAAGTTTTTCTCTGACTGATGGAGCAATCAGAGCAACCTCAAACAGTTCACCAAGAGGAAAAGACCAAGTAAATTATATAGTGAGGAAATCTGCACAGAGAAGGCTTCTGATTTAAGTGGAGACAAGTGTATATATCCTAACTTAAGAAATGGGTTAGAGATCTGGCCCTTCAAGGAGAAAGGAGAATCACAGTTATTGTGTGATTACAATCACACTGCCAGTGAATGGATTTCTCTGGTAGAAAGGTTTCTTTTAGAGATGACCCTAAATCTGGGTAGTACCCCCAATTTTCATTCTTTTAAGTAGTTAAGGGAGAAGTAAAAACTTTTTCTGAGTCTGTGGGTTTTCGGTTGAACTCAGCTAAATTTAATTCACATGCCACAGTGGTGCATCTTGTGAAGACTTATATACTGATTACCTTGGGGAAGTCTCTTTTGAACACTTTTCACTATAAACTCATTGAAGAATAAATCACTCTCTTTTGGCTTGTTTCCTCAGAACCTAACATTGCATTTGGCAGATAATAGGTTGCCAAAATTTTTGTGCAGTGAAATAATGTATATGAACACAAAGGCACCACAATCTTGCTGTCATGATATGCTGAAAAATGTCAACTCTCCCCAAACCTTTGAATGTAATGTTCCCAATCATTTCAATTACTTTAAAAGCTTACCTTCACTGATTAAAGATTAAAACTTCTAGCATGGCTATAATTTCACTTCATAAAACTGACATGGTTAAGTTGATGACCTTATCTCAGAATATATTTTATGAGTTACCATAAAATTATTTTCTATAAATGATCTGATAGATAAGATAGAGAAAATTTTCCATTTGGGAGTGCAGTCGCACTTCAGTGTTCTCATAAACACTTTTGATGCAGCATAAACTCTGTTATGACTAAGTCTTAGATTAGACACAAAACAATGAGAATGAGATGTTAGAGAAACTGGGTCAACTGAAAGCCATTCTGACTTCATCAAAGGGATAGTTTATGTAAGAGAAGTGTCCTGAAATGCAAATGATGTTTTCTAGCAACCCGAACAAGTGAAAAATAATATGAACAGTTAACTGTGGCATGTTTAATCTATTTTCATTTCAGACAAGATGTTCATTTATTTTTAGATCCTAAATGGGTGGCTTAATCTGCTGAGATGAACTGGACACAAGCTACCTGATTGCTAGGACAAAGAGTTTCTTTGTGGTTTCTAATTTTAATAATAATATCAAATGTCTAACATGTTGATGCACTTTTCAAAGTTCAATGATTTGTTCCATAACTAGAGAAAAGCAGTTAAAGCTGTTAACTCAGTGTACATCATTTTTTTTTCATATGTGCAAAGCTAAGTTATGATATACAAGAAATTGATATACTCCTGTTAGGAGTTGCATGTGGAATGAAGAAAAAAAATGAGACATAAGAGATTGAAAACGATTAGAGAGCAGTTAGTTCACAGACGGGTGACCAGAGAACATGATTTGAATTGGTTTGATTTAATCTAATTTTGAACATTCTTATATAATTTGGCAAGGAAATAATTGCAATAATTTAGCAAGGAACGTGAAACTTGATTCCAAAGCATACATGACAAACAGCAGGGATACGGTGATAACATAGGAATTTACCTGTAGGAGGAATTATCATCATATATTAGTAATAAGTCTCCTGAGACATTCCAAAGAGGTTAGAAGACTGTGTCACAGGTGAGAGACCTGCTATCGACCACCTTCCAGTGTGCCAGAGGTGGTGAGACAAGATAAAAAGTGTGGTTTTTTTTTTAATCTTATAGTGCATTTTTTTATTCTGTTGCCACGTCTCTCATACTCCTACATAGTTGTAATCTTTAAGGGATGTTTAAGAGGATGAGCTATTATAAAATTAATGTATCTATTATTTTAATAGCATACAATTTTAGTTGAAAAAACCAAAGGATATAAATCCACATAGTTCAACTCTTGAGAGAACCTGGGTCAGATGGAGATAATTGGAAAAGACTTCTTGAAAAGAATATTATTTTTCATTTTATTGATTTTTATTGAGTAATATTGTTAGTGTTTTGGGGATAGATGATTCTCGCCTTCAAATGGTACTGCCATAGTGCACCCTCCACAAAAGCAACCATAGCCACCACCTTGGTCCATTGTGATCCCTCCCCACTTTTTCTCACAGACCTCCTTCTCTGGATTACTCAGTTTCTCAGTTTTTAACGGTTAGCTTTTATGTTTGTTTCTATTGAATCTTTGTCTAATTTTTTTTATATTCCATGTGTAAATGACACCATCCTGTATTTGCCTTTCTCCTTCTGACTTATTTCATTCAGCATAACTTATTTAACTCAGCATAATCCCTTCTAGCTCTTTTCATGTTGCCATGGATGGCATGAGCTTGTCTTTTTAGACTGCAGAGTTGTAACCACTGCATATTGATACTATTCTTCTTGATCCATTCCTCTGTGTTGAGGCACTTATGTTGTTTCCAAATCCTAGTTATTGTACGTAGTGCAGCCATGGATATGGGAGTACAAGTCTCCCTTCCAATTAGTGTTTCAAGAGAAAATGGAGGCACTAGAAATTGAAAAACTTGTTCGGAGTTATTCTGGTGATTATAGAGTGAAGATTCAAATCATCCAAACTGCCTGGAGGTGTTCTCATAACTATCTAGTCAGTCTGCTTCTGAAGAGAGTTATTTCAGAAGCCTGTTTGGTTTTTTAAAAGGCATAGATCATATTGACAAAATTCTGGGTCGGAGGGCAGAAGATACCAGTGCAGTTTGATATTTGACAGAAACAACTCCGTGCTTCTAATCTGTAAACACTGGCCTGAAAATAATGATTCTCCATATGATGAAAGTTTTCTGTCCTTGAAACCTATTTTTCCATCCAAACTACCTAACATCAGACATATCAGTATATCTCTGAATTTAGCATAGAGTTTGAGTTTTTCCTTGTAATTGCAGGTACCAGGTGAATAATGACATCTGATTATATACTATGGATTTTCCTAATTATTTGTGGGAAATTAATAAATCTATTATCTGGTTAGAGGATAAGAAATTTTTTTTCTGGCAATATCACCTAGTCCTTTATTTATTTAGGAAATGTGAGTACGTCATTGCCATACATTTATTGGAAAACCTGCGCTTACAGGTTACTTTCCTCAAAAATTTTGTTAAAATATTTTTAGTCCCTCTTTGGGACTACTAACAAATGGTTTGTCTTGAACCACCATTTTTTTCTGGGACAATTCTTCTTGGAAGTATTTTGGTCTGTGGTAAAAAGGAACGAAGCTGTCTTTGCTGCTAAAGATGTTATCTATTAAAACTCTTCACAGACTTCTCTAAAGCAACTGAGAGATGTTGCATATAATGTTTCATCAGACATCATAAATCTAGGAATACTTAATTTATATATATGAACAATAAATTTAAAGTTAACAGTAAAGATAAATATAACCCCTCTCTCGTGCTTAAGCAAACAATAGAAACATTCTTTAGAAATAAGTTCTTAAAGATAATAAAAAAAAAGTCCTGACTTATATTTAAATGTAAAACTAATAGGAAAGGTTCACCTAGTGCTGAATAGTTAGGCAGTTTTGTTTGAAGTGAACTTACAAAGTAGGCAGGTAGGAAGAAGGAACTAATATATTTGGTAGTAGCCAACAAATGTTAAAATTATGGGTTCCAGACAGAGAAAGGGCTGCAAATAACAATCTGCTTGGTCATAGTAAATTTCTAAAATTCTATAAATCTCAGTTACTTTATTTGAGAAATATAAGAATAACAACTCCTGCTTTACAATTTAACTGCAAAGATTAAGTGCCTGCTAAATATATGTGTTATAACTGCAGGCCCTCATGCCTGCATCATCTCATTTAAACATCGCAGCAACTCTATGAAAATGCTTTTCTAGAGAACATACTTTCCACTGAGAAATCAAGGATGTGCTTCAGATAGATAGCTTATCATCAAGAATAATCTCTATATTTACTTTTCTGTCTGACATAATATTGTTTTCATCATCCATAAAAACTGTTCCATAAAAATTAATATTTGCTTCTTTTATAACATTTACTATTCTACATATCTGCTGTCATCTTCCAGTATCTTTCACACCAACCTGAATGTGTAATTAATTTTGTGATGACAAAGTACAAAAGAAAAAATAAAAAGACCTACATTGCAAATTTATGTACACATAGAATGTCCACAGCACATTTCATGACCAAACCCAAAGTCAAGGCGCAAAGAACAAAACTCAACACATGAGATGGAGAAAAAGGAATGTACTTTTCTAAGCAATTGTTTAATCCCCACAATTGTACTTGGAGTTATATTATCTTCTGTAAAGAAATTGCCTTCCCGGTAACCTGTGAATAACTGAAGGATGTAAGCCCACTGTTAATGCCATAATCACAATACTAAGTGTTGTATCAGAGTGTTTCAAAGTCGTTTTTTGTAGATTCATGTGATCATACAGAGATGTCAAAAATGTTAAGAACTGCTACTTATAGCCCTGTGTCAAGGTAGATTAGAGTTTATTTAGATTCAGAAATTAATGTTTCATGCCTATTGAATGACAGTTTATTTAGACTTTATTTCACCCCATTGCCATAAACATAAAATTATTATTTTCCTTGTGTAGTTCAAGAAAGTAATGTTTGTATTCTCACAGTGGGCAGGTGATGTGGTTGATGTGGTTAGAGCTAAAATCCAGAAATTATTATTCTAAGTTTAATGTTTTATCCTTTATACCATTTCAGATGTTCTATCCTTTCTATCCCTTATACCCTTTTATTTATTTTACTAGTCATATAACCTTTTTATAGCTTCAGATTTTATTCTTCATATATATTTCATCTTTGCCAAGAGGATATAAGAAGATAATATGCATATTTATAATGCATTGAACTTTATTTTTTCTTTTTAGTTCATGTGAGTTCATGTGTCAGGCATTGTTCTAACAGGATAAGGCAGCAAACAAAAAAATGAAAAAAGATCATCTTTATCAAGGATACTTCATTCTTGGTAGAAGACATTATATACAAATAATGACTTTCATATTTTGTATCTATTAATATAGGTGATATTACCTGTAAATAGTGATTAGTAAATAGATTTTTGTAAAGCATGTATGTAAATTGTGCTGAGATTAATATGAGACAGAGAGAAAAATTCTTTGGAAAATAAAGCAGGGTAAAAAGAAAGTAAAGCAGCATAGATTCAGAGAATTTGTTGGGACATTCTTTTCTGGATGTATGAGAACTGAACCTGAAACTGAGGTTATCCATGAAAGGTAGTTATATATAACTTTTCAATGGGCATATGTTTTAAGAATGTGTCATTAAGTGATGTTATCATTGCGTAAATACCATAAAGTACTTCCACAAAGCTACATGGTATGTCCCACTACATACCTAGGCTATGTATAGCACTCACCTATCTGTGTGTGGTTATTAATGAAATGTTGTTATTCTATGCAATGGCATGACTGTATTGGGGAAAGATCCTTCTAGATGGAAGAAATAGGAAGTGAAAAAAACATGAATAGAAAAGCATCTTCATGTATTTAAACATCACTGCTTTTCAATCAGGTAAATTCAGGGCTTTTATCTCAACCTACTAAAATCAGAAACTGGAATTGGAGCCCCGCAAGCTGTGGCTTAAGGGATCTTGATGTCACATAAAGTTGAATAAGTATTATTTTTATTAAATACCATAGGAAAACAATGTGCTGAAGCATGATGGCTGAGTAGGAAAGATTAAGGAATTGAAGCCTGACCTGAATAAAAGAATTTTGCGTGGATTTTGTAAGGGCTTCAAATTTTCGAAGCACAGTGAATTTTCCCATCACACTGCAACAGTGTATTCATTAGCTAAAGTTAACATAGACACATTCATAAGTGGCTACACAGTTTATATATATTATATATATGTGCTATAAAAAAACATAACTGACTGCATAATTTGCAAATAAGTTTGCTTGCTGAATTTCATAATAAATTTTGCTAACAAAGTTCAGTACAAAAGAGTGAGATGTAAGGAAAATATTTTTTTTCCTGAGTATAACATTAAAAAGTTAATATGTAATATGCAAAAGTTTGTTGTAGATAAACGCAAACTGACAATGGATAAATAGCTGTGTATGACTGTTGAACCTACAAAGCCTTAATGGAAGTTTTCCTTTTTCCCCTCTGTATTCTTTGACTTGTCTAATAACTTAGTTGACATAGGTCAGTTTAACGGGAGAAAAATAAATTCTGCACTTACTATAATACCACAGGCTTGAGATGCAAAGAAAGGGAATTGAGACTTTACATGCCATCCTAATAACAGGCAGGGATTCTAGAATTTAAACAGAGATTTTCTAATTATTTATTTATTTCTATTTATTTATTTATTTATTTATTTATTTTCTTCCATGCAGAAATATCTTTGATTACAGCTTTTCTGATTATATTTATTTTCCTGGTGTCAACCCCATATCTACATTCTTTTAAGCAATGAAGGTAGAGATAAGAAACTTTTCCTCAGTCCATTGGGTCTTAATTGCCTTTAGCTCAAAATAATCCACAAACCAAAATGGCATATTTGGGGGTGGTACATTCCACTCCCCTTCAAATTTAAATTACATTCTTAGAGCTGATGAGGACTTTTATAGTTTAATAAGCAATTAACTATATTTAATAAGCACTTGAGCCCTGGGGACTTTAGTTACAACTAGCAACTTTAATTGCAGCTTAAAATTAAATTATCCATTGCCAAGATAACTTGATTCTCTTTTTGGTGACAATCAATGGCTGGCTGCCTTCAGAAGCAATTGGTATATTGCTTGACTTTTAGCACCATATAATTTTTAAATTTATAATGCAAGTTATTTCCTAAAGTATGCCAACAATGAGGAGCTCCAGAGAAAGGCAGTTAAGAAACATTGAACCACCCTGATAGCATTGGCGAGAAATGGCACATTGCATGACAGCAAAATAATTTATGAGTCTTGTTGGGTTTGAATCAAGTGCCAGGTATTGTTAGTAAGGTAATATAGCAGCTATTCAAGTCATGTCTCAAGTTTCAGTCTCTCATTTCTACATTATTACAAGCATAAGGATGCTTTATTCTGCCAAAGGAAGTCATGTACATTAACAACAAGTGATCCTCTTTTGAAATAGCCTAAACTGAAATAGCCTAAAATGACTTTCTCTAAATAGTCTCATTCATCTTTTCTATTGTTAGTTAATTTATGTAACACATATACCTACAGTGACTTGACCAAAGCAAGTTTTCTTAGCTATACTATGGAGATATTCATGAAGAAATGCACTAAATGCATTTAGTCAATATTTTGGGATATACATGACTCCATCTATTAGTAACAATGGTACACTAGTTGAATTACTATAATAGATCCAGGTAGTTTTTATTCAATAATAATGACCCCCCCAAAAAAAATGAAAATACATATTCCAATGAGTGGAAAAGAAGTAGAAACCAGTTTTCAGGTGTAGATTAATATTGTACATTATTTTTTACTTTGTTCATGAAGATATAGTTATATCAATTTTACTTTAAACATGTTATTTAGGAAAATGTGATTTTACATTTTATTTCCCAAATAGATTATCCTTAGTACACAAACACAACCTTTTTAATATGAAAATACATCTTTTAAAAAGGGAAACTTCAATCAGAATTTTTCTTCAAGGAGAAAGAAATGAAAACAGAAGCGGAAAATACATATAACACAGTAACCACAGCAATAGTGACTGTGAAACAAAACACACAAAAATGCAATTGAATAAGATAGAAACTATAATAAAGGAAGAAAGGAAAATCTTAATAACAATAATTAATGGTATGAAGTAATATAAAATTCAGTAGACAAGAAGAAAAAGTTATCACCACTGCTCATTTCTTATGAAAAATTGGAATTCCAATCTAATTGCTGACATCCATTTTCACATAGGTTTTATCAATATTACGCTGATGCAGACTATATCATTCCTTGTCAGTGCCTCTGCTCTCAGCTTGTCTACTATCCAGTGCCTCACAATGGAAGAAATTAATGTCCAATGGGGAAAATTTCTGTCAATAAGAAAATGACTCTTCCTTTAAATAAAAGACACATGAAGATGAAAGAAGTTGGAAGGAGAGTAATAGAACATACTAACACTGATGAAAAGAAAACAGGAGTGTAGCAATATCTGTATTAATTTCAGCTAGAGCATACTTCAAAGTAGAGAAAGTTAGCGGGGATAATGAAGTACACTGAAGTACGTACTGATGAAAAGGTCAGTTCTCCAAGAAGGCATGACATAATTGTTAGCAGGTGTACACCTAATTGTCGAGTGTCAAACTACTTAAGGCAAAATCAGATAGAAATGAAAGAGAAACAAATGACTCCATTGCCTTAGGCATAAATTTCACTACCTCCTCTCACAATGGCTATATATATATATATATATATATATATATATATATATATATATATATATATATATATATACACACACACACACACACATACCTACACACACACACACACATATAGTAGGCAGAATGTCAGCGAGGTTATAACTGAATTTAAAGACATCATCCATATACTGTATATAGTTGACATTGACTAATACATTCAAGAACATCAGAATACATGTTTTTCTCAAGCTCAAATGCAACATTCACCAAGACAGACCACACTCTAGACTATATAGAACATTATCTCATTTTAAATCCCAGTGGAATGAAACTTGAAATCAATAGTTCTATGCATTTTTTCTTTTCTACGCATTTCTTCTTTTCTATGCATGAGATAGAAAAGAAGAAATATCTAAAATTAACCATCTAGATTCTTATCTTAGGAGACTAGAATGCAAGAGCAAAGAAAATCCAACATGAGCAGAAATATCAAAACTCTATAATTAAAGCAGAAATAACAAAATTGAAAATAGGAAATCAAAAGAGAAAAAACAATAAACCTCAACACTTGCTCTTTGAAAATATTAACAAAATTGATAAGCCTCTAACCAGGTTAAAAAATAGAGGACAAGGACACAAATTTCTAATATTAGAAGTGTTAGAGGGGCATTGCTTACTAATCACATGGAAACTTTAATGAAAATGAAGAAATGTGATGAAAACCTTCCAGAAAAACTCAAAAGACAGCAAAAATAAGTGATTATGAGGGTTTCATGGGAGGAATGGAAGAATAGGCAATAATCAGATTTTTTACAACTGTTTTAATGCCTTTTGTAATATAATAATGGATATATATCATTATACCTTTGTCTGAATCAAAATGCACTTCACCAATAATGAACCCTAAATTACTATGGACTCTGATTATGAAGTGTCATTTTAGGTTTATCTTTCATAACTAATATACACATTCTGTTTAATGATACATTCTGTTTATGTGAGGTCATGTATATTTGAGGGTAGAGGGTGTACGGGAAATCTTTGTTCCTCTTGCCAAACTTGCTAAAACTTCTCTTTAGCAATTTTTTTAAAAGATAATATTCAAAAAAAGAAACTTTCTTTCCAGTTATGGAAAAAAAATGTAATAGAAATTTTAAAAGTATTGCTTTATGTATAATTACATTAGAAATATGAAATACATTGGAATATATCTAGCAAAAGGTATGACTTATGCAATGACTACTATAAAACACTACATAGAGAAACAAAAACAGTAATTCAGAATTTCTTTTGAAAGTCCATTGAAGTCCAACATACATTTTTTATAGAAATTGAAATGTGATTTTTAAAATGTATAAATATATATAAATGATAAAGTCAACACAAAAGTTGATGCAATCACTATCCGATTTCAAGACATAAAGGTAATCATGACAATGTAATATGTGTGTAAATGTAGGCAAAAGTTTAACAAAACAGAAATAGGCTCAAATATATATGAATGACTGGATGAACAGCTCAATTTTAACAAAGTAAAAAGACAATTTAGTAGACACAGGTAAGTTTTTCAACAATAGTGCCAGAAAAATTTTTATCTCTATGCAAGATAATAAACTTTAATTCCATAGCTTATATATTATATAAAAATAGCTTAAAAATAAAGCATGAGACCAAATAGAAAGTTTAAATCTGACCATTCTATAAGAAATAGGAGAATGTCTTAAAATTTTTATAAGATATCAGCATAAATTTTTGCTTTTTTCCAGTGAATTAAAACACTATCCATAATCTGGAAAAAGACAAGAGGTAGGAGGGAGGGATTAGAATGGTGCAAGGGGAAATTTTTAGACTGTTGAGTATGCTTTTTTTCTCAATTGTGATGGCGCTCATTTTCTCTAGGTTACAGTATAGTCATTTTATAAGTGTATTTTTATGACCAAAATTATCAAATCATGTTTCAAATATGTATAGTTCATTGAGTGTAAATTAGACAATGAAATTGTTGAAATTATATAATAAAAATAATAAATCAGAAATGAAACCACTTTTATGATCTTAGGCTAAGATTTGTTCTTCAGGTATTGCATTTTACTAGATACACCCAAATGTAAACCCATATTCTTTATTTTCAGAAAGTTTCCCAAGCAGTTTGTACAGTCCCTTTTCAAATGAACTGATGTTTTAAAAATTAACACAATAAGTTTCCTGTATTATATTGATCTAAATGTCTTGTAATAGTTTAATCATCACATTTTTTCAGTTTTTTTATGGATAAAGTTTAGCAAACTCATAACATCTGTGAGCATAATCTTTCCCTCATGAATATCAAGTCTTATTATTTGCTATTTGCATTTAAAATAATTATTTAATATGTGCTCTTGCCTAAGCACTAGAAAATTAGTCCTCTAAAGACTTAAGTTTTTCATAAGTTCCTCTCCTGTGTTTTGAATAAATATGATTTTATAGTAGTGTGAGTTAGAGAAAATATATAAATTAACCTACATACCTTATTTTTATTAAAAGCAAACACTGCAAGTTCTGCTCACTATGCCAAGTGAATGAGGGATAGATTTGCAATAAATACTTTCACTTAGCATTGTTTCCTCAAGCCTTTGAGAACTGTTTAGATTGATCAGACGTTCATATTAACTAAGTCCTGTTTTATTGATGTATAGAGTCACTGTACCTCAGTAGTTTAAAACTTTGTGTCTGATTGTCTTTACTCTATTATTATATTACATGAGACATTCTTCTGACTTTTGTTTTCAGGGACAGAATTCATGGGGTGAAGTTCTTGATTCCTCTCTTTCTCCCCTTTATTGCTCCCCCTCAAGGTAGCTTCTACTTCTCCAAGTTTTGAAAGAGTAAACACTAATTTGACTTCACATTTAATCCATGTCTAATGCAGTTCTTGCTGGAAAAAATGCTTGTTTATTAGACTCCAATTTTTAAAAAACTGGTCATGTATGAAATAGTCTGGTAGTTGTTATTCACCTTCTGACCTTTGGAGTTTTTTTGCTTACAATAATCCCCTCCAATTCTGTCTGTTAGTGGAAAGACTGAGGAACACTGAAGGGTCCCTAAGCTTGTGTACTCTAAAGGGGTCCTACCTTGTGAACATAAACTCAACACATAATCTTAGTGTGAAAGCTCTTTCATAGAATGATTGTGCATATAGTAGGAAAAAGAATATATTTTCCCAATGAAACAACCAATGTTACATTTTCCCTGATGGATAAATACCCAGTCATGCAGGTCTGAGCCAAAGCAGGACCAAGGACCAAGAGCTTCCAGTAAGTCCAAGGTACCTTCTGACAGGGAAACACAGGAAGGGGGCAGAAGGGGCCCAAAGAAACCTGGAACCAATGAAAGTGCAAATCAGGTTAATGGCTGCCATTATTAGCCTCTTCATGTGTTTCTTTTCTGAGTATCTCTGCTCCATGTCCTCCATATCTCCGATCCATGTCCCCAAGTCCCTGGTGCAAAGCTGATAAGTAAGTCCTTCACATGTTTCCAACCTGTGCCTCTCTCTCTTCAGTCTCTTTGGTGTCTACTTTCTGTCTGCCTCCCTACCTGTGACCTCCACATGTTTCTCCTCCAAGTCTTTTTCTCCAAATACTCTGTAACTTCCTCATGCTTTTCAACTCCACCCTTCATTAGGTGCAGCAGGGAACATGGAAACTCCCCTTTGTATGGAGATTCCTTTCTGTAATCCATTCATGCATCTTGCAGATGGCAAGATTTCATTTTTTTATAGTTCTGTAGTATTCCATTGTGTACATATACCACATCTTCTTTACATATTCATTTGTTTGTCAGCACTTAAATTGTTTTCTTGCTACTGCTACATCATAATGGCAAAGGAAACAATCACAGAAATAAATAAATAGAGCTATTTTCATTTAAAAAGTTTCTGCACATTTTTTCCCAATGCATTTGTTCTTGTACATTTAGGATTTTTTCATAACTTGAATTTTGTAAATAGCATTGTGATTAACATAGCAGTACATATAGCCTTTCAAATTAGGGAAATTTGCATTCTTCAGGAAGATAACTAAGTGTGGGTCTTAACTACATACTATTTGCTGGGTCATACAGTAGATGCATTTTTAATATCTTGAGGGATCTCCATACTGATTTCTGTAGGAAAATGATCAGTTCATATTCTCTTCATCTCACCAACAGTACATAAGTTTCCTTTCCCCCCCTGTATTATTGACAATATTTGTTTCTGTTTGTGTGTGTGTGTGAGTGTAAGTTGATGTATGTCATTGTGATTTTGACTTACATTTCCCTGATGTTAAATGGTGTTATCTAATGTCTCTTGACAATCTAGATATCTTCTTGAGAGAAATGTCTAAATCTTCTGTCCCAAAATTACTAAATTTTTCTTGAATTCTTCATTGAATTATGTTTGGGACTAATACTGAAGGAATTGGTATTTGTCTTTGAATGAATACAAAGCAGTAACTGAAATATTAAGTTGCTAGGAGTCCCATGCGGGATGGAAGAAGAAATGGGATGGAAGAGATTGAGTGTGATCAGAGAGAAACCAGCTCACTGACCCAGGACTTGGAGAGCATGATTAAGCCTGCCTTTATTAAGTTGGGGTCCTATTTATACCTTTGCAGTGAACAATCACAATGAAGCAATAAGGAAGGGAAAACCCTCAGGGTCCCAGGACAGTGACAGAAGGTGCCTTCAGGAATTAAGTGCCTTTTAACATTTCAAGGTATATCTCTTGGGTAAGGCATTTTTAAGAGGCCAGAGGTGTTTATCTGACAAGAGTTGCCTGAAACCCACCTCTGGTATGCCAGAAGGGGTGAGAGAGAGAGAGAGAGACAAAAGTGTGCCTTTGTTTTGGGCCATCTCTTAATCTGTGTCCACACTCCACATTAAGTCACATATAAAAAATTGCTAAAAATGATTACATAGGGATTGCTTCCAAATGATTGATTTGGAATTGGGATCTTTAAAACTTTCCTCCTGACACTCAAGTTAAAATTCAAATAAAAACTATTGTCTGATGTGCCTTTTTTTTCATGTCCCAATATTAACTCTCCCCTAAAATACCCACTGTCATATTATCAACTGCTAGATTAGGAGTATACCTTGTTTACCCCATGCTCTGGTGATTTCATATGATTTATAACTATAGAACAGTGAAAAAAAATTACTATTGTTCTTTTTCCTTAATGTTTTCAGTATGAAACAACTATATGTTCCTATATCATTAGTTGAGAGGTTTTCTCATGAGACAGACAAAGGTTTAGGAAGGAGCGTTGTTCCTAAACAGAGGTTTAGGAAGGAGCGTTTATGGAAAGCAGGAGAGAAAGTTGGAGAAGAGGGAGAATGGTGGAGCAGCAAGGAGGTTGGAAGCCTTGGAGCTGCCATTGCCATGTGCAGCAGTGAGGCAGGGAAGAAAACCATGTTGTGGGCTTCCATCCCCAGCCTATATCAGCGAGGAACCTGAGAAAGTATGCTGGAGAAACTTGTGACCTGTGGGAGCTGACTTGGAAACCTGACACTTGGAGACTGCTTCAACTGAGAAAACACAAAGTTTGGGAATTGTTTGGAGACCTGAAGAGAACTTCTGAAGGGCTTGCTGGTGTTATTTTGAGTGAGTCTCACTGAGACTGGTTTCAGGCCACTTCAGTTGAAGCCACTTCAGTTGAAGCAAAAAGAATGCTGGACTTGTGTCTTTTGGAGGAGGATTGATGATACCATTGGTCTCTTCTTTTGGCTTGAAGTGAATAGCTGTGCCTTTGGAGGAGGACAGACAGTGTCATTTTGGTTTTTTTATTTGGCTTGAAGGTGGGGCTGCTGTAATATTGTGGGCACACATGGCTGAAGAACCCAGGGTAACTTTTTAGACTAGAGACCAAACTATGTGGTAAGATAATCAGTGGGGTCCCTTGTACCCGTAGTGACTTTTGCCTATTTTGTCCTTTAACAAACAATTTTTTTTTTTTTTTTGCCTCTCCCTAAGGTTAGTATGGTCTTGCTACTGCTCATGTGGGCTGAAACAAACCTTATGAGTGGCTGAATTTAAAGGACCAGATACTCCCATTTGTAAGTTTAGTTAAGCACTCTGCTTAACTTGTTTTGTCATCCAGTTTCAACAAGTGAAAGTCAGGTTGGTTTAAATTGATTATTAATAAGGTCAAATAACCTCCAAGATCCTTATACTTTTAATGAGTCTGTCATGTAGAAAAACAGAGGTCCATCAGCCTGTATAACTTGGTTCCTGACTTTGCCAGAGCTTTAATTTTTTATAAGGGAGCTCAGAAATTGATAGTTGGCTAGTACACATTAGTCTTGGGTCCATAGTGATAAGTGGTTACTGATTATAAACTATTTAAATCAAAGTTTGACTGATTATTGTCTTTTTATGTGTTGGTCCAGAACTGACATTTAAAAAAAAAGGATAATAAAATGTTTCTTTAGTGATTAAGATGTGTTGTAGCTATAAGTACTAGTACTTAAATTCCTCCTAAAGCTTTGTAGTGATTGTGCTTAACATCATCAAAGCACTTATATTTCTTTAAATTTCTTTAAATAGGTGTCCAGGGGCCGCTTCTGGGACTCGCCCGGGTGGCCTGTGTGCATGGATGCCGCGGGGTGAGCTGCGCTCTCACCCCGTGCCCCTGCAACCCTGTCTTAAGATGGGGTCCATGGCCCTTGGGCGTGGCGACTCTGTCTGCCTCTGGAGGGTGGGTGAGGCGCTCAAGGTATGCGTGGGTCATTCTTGGCCCACGCAGGTGGCGGCTCAGACATCAGCCACCACCGTGCCCGCTGCCCAACCAAGCCTCGCCCCTCCCATGTGATGGGGATGGGGGAGTGTCTGGGGGCCGGTTCCAGGACCACCCTGGCGGCGGCATGCAGAGCGCATTGTGCCTTGGGGGGGAGGGGGGGCTCGCCACAGACCCCTCTCGGTTAACCTCCGCCCACACCAGCAAAAAGTAAAAACAGACACAATTTCAAAGAAACAGAAGATACAAGGAACACCAAGAAACACACTAAAAGCACATGCCTCTCAGGCTGGACTCAAAATGAACAAGGCAAGTTCATAGAGCAATGAACTGTGAGAACAAACATGAGAGAGTTTTGCTTACCAACCACTGGGGAGCTATGATCATAAATCTGGCACAGAGATGCAGTCAACAAAGAACAGCTCACTCCCGCTGCCAAAGAACGGATGCCTGCAGAATGGCGGTGGTAGTTGGGCACGGTGGCATGTGACGGTAAGCTTCAGCCTATGAAGTGGTTGGAACTGGGGATCGCGGATCGAGTCCCAACTAGGGCATGTAGAGAGACCTGCTTCCAAAAAAACATAGCTGGGTGTGGTGGCACACACCTGTAATCCCAGCTACCCGGGAAGCTGAGGCTGGGGATCACTTGAGTCCATGGTACCCCGGGCTACTTGAGCAAGTAACCTAGTCTCAAAGCAAGACCTAGTCTCAAAAAAAAAAGAAAAAAAAAAATGGCAGTGGCCTAACAGCAAAGATTTTTAAAAGACGACTTGAAGACCCACCATCAGCCAAAGACTCCCCATGGAGGAGCAGCTCTACCAAAATACAAGACTGGAAATCGGGTCCCCAAAGCTAAAGACCCAAAACATAATGGAAGGAAGCAGCTAAAAGAGTCAGAAAGCAATAGAAAGAGCAGCCACTAAGAAACAAGAAACGGGTGCAACCCAAAGGCATGTGGAATAGCCAATGAAGATATTGAGAAATAAAGGATATAGAAAACCAAAAAGATTAAAGGGCTAAACATGGACAAACGACGAAAAGAAAGGAGGCAATGAGATCAGAGGGAGCATGTTGGGGTGGGGGGTAATCATAGGGGGATCAACAATTATGCAATCATGTATAGTACAAAATCAAAAAAAATTTTTTTAAATAATCTATACTATCAAGTTGAGAAATCAGAGCAGACAACTGAACAGAAACAATAACTTCTTTTTTTTTTTCTAGAACAGCAATTTGAGGAAATAGATGGTACAAAAATTTATGTTGATAGGTTACAGATTAAATGAAACATATTGAAATAATATCTTCTCCAAAAACATGTTTTATGACTGAAACAATTCTCTTATATTTGGTTTGAAGAATGTATTTCAAATATAACTGTAGATGTTTGGTAATAAATATTTATGTTTTTGCACTGGAAAAACAACAGTTTTTAAACAGCTGCAGAAAAAGTCACTAAAAAATTTGTTAGAGAAGAATCAAAGTTATTTTTGCCTTTGTCTATTCTAATTAGTTGGAAAGTAGGTTCATTTTTTAACAAAACAAGTGATAATCAGTATCATTAACTTTTATCAGCAGTGAAAGATGCTTTATAAACCATAATCTGAACAACTATGTATTTTAAGTGCAAATGACTTGTTTTATTATTCTTAATGCTGAATCCCTGCTTAAAGGAAGACTCACAAATCTAATTTTATGTTTTCCCTGATCAAAGAAAGAAGTTGTATACTTTTGGTTTTCTATTTCCTATAGAGAAAAAGACATTTAAAAATTTTTGTAACTCTTTAGCAGATGCTAAGGAAAAATATTTAGGCACTCTGAAACTCTTGTTGAATAACTAGAAATTAGAGATCACAGCAGCATATTTCCCTATGATTTGTTGGATGACTAAATGAAATATGCTCAGAGATAAAGTGCTTTGCACAATTTCTGGAGCAAATTAATCAACAAATAATGGTTAATAATTATTTTTTATTACAAAACACATTATTCTCTTATTTGAAAAATTCAAGATACTTTCCATTACTATTTAGTACAATGTACAGAAATTTTTCTCCTGAATAATCTGTATCTTTTAATCACAGGCTGTTGAATTTGTAACAGTGTGAAATCTATAGAAAGGGAAGATTTCAGTTTCTTTGCCCCACCCAAGGAAGAGTGGAGTTGGACAGGGAGAAGCTAAAGACTGGAAAAGGAGAGATCAGGAGACATGTAGGAGACACTTGGAGTAGAGACATTTGGAGAAGCTGTGTTTGCTTTAGACCCTTACATTTGTACCAGGACTTGGGGAAAATGGAAGGAGACATTTGAAAGAGACAAACTTGTGTGAGAGATCCATGGAGAGGTTGAAAATGGCAGTCTTTACCTTGACTTGGACTTTGATTTTGCTCTTTTTCATTCCTGACTTGTCTGGCACTTTCTTCCCCTTTCCTCTGAGTCTCTACCAGAAGGTGCCTTGACTTGCAGCAAGCTTTAGGAATTCAGTGGCTCTGCTTTGGGTCAACCATGTTTGACTGGGTATTTATCCATGAAGGCATGAGAAACTCTGGGTGTTGAATTGTAAGCTATTATCTTTTCTTCTTTCTATTTAATGATATTAAATACAAATAGTCTTTTCTATTGAACTTCACATGTAAGTTTATTTTGTCTTTATGAGGTCAGTGGTGTAGCATGATGACCAAATGAAATATACTGAAGCATAGTGACTCAAAGAAATGCAGCCTAGGGAAGTCTAGATTAACAACCCATGACTGACCGACTCAGTTTACTGGTATCCAGCACATTTTCTCCTTCAATCTCCCACATTCTAACTTCTGTTGCATCAGACCATGTACTACCACTGATAACAGCCCAACTGGAACAGCAGTTCATGTATAGATGACAATTTAGAATATATGTATAACACCTGTATATATGTAAAATGTATACAAATATTTAACTTTCTAATGTGTGGACTCAGCCTTGGGATGTGAATCCTCTAAATCAATACTAATTTAGGGGTGATGTGGTGAAATTGGATGAGGGGTTGCTGTGGTCCACCTTTGTAGCCCTGCATTAGCGTTGTACCATTTCATTTTGCCGTGGTGGGTGGAGACTCTGAAAAATGAGCCAAGTTTTCTCACAAGAGGGACAGAGAGAGGGGATTTAGAAAGCAGAGGGACTGGAAAGGGGAGAAAAATCTGGAGAAAGGAGAAAACAAGGAAGGAGAGGCAAGGAGGCAGAGGTCCCACAGCTACAGCTGCCATGTGATGCCTGAGGGCAAGGAAGGAAGACATGTTTTGGGCTTCCAACCCTAACCTGGGCTGGCAAGGAGCCCAGGGAAGCATGCGAGAGAAACTTGTGACCTATGTAAGCTGTTTTGGAAATTTGAAACTTGGAAATTTACTTCAACTTAGAAACTGTAAAGCTTGGGAATTGTCTGGAGACCTAAAGAGACCTTGGAGTGCTGCTGTTCTCCTCTTGAGATGTCTGAAGTGATTACTGCTGCTGTTCCTAGTGAGACTTCGTGGTTCAGGCCCACTTTAGGTTTAAAGCAGGAAGAATGCTGAAACTGTGCCTTTCAGAGGAGGTTTGATGATATCATCTTGATTTCTTTGTTTGATTCAAATCCACCACTGCTGGCTTGAAAGTGGGACAGATGCCATTTTCTTTCAAACGCATGTGTCTGAAGGACCCATGTGCAGCTTTTTAGGTTAAGAGACTGAATGAACTGTGTGATAAGATAACCAGAGGAGTACCTTTTAGTCTCAGTGACTCTTGTCTATTTTCTCTTTTTATTGAATAAATTTGTTTTGCCTCCATTTGTGATAACATGGTCTTGTTCTACACATGTAGGCATAGGCTGGGGATGAACCTGATGAGTGACTGGATTTAAAGGACCAGCTGCTCCCAATTGTAGGTTCTGTTAAGTACCCTGCTTTGCTTTATGTGACCCAATTTCAATACCAGCACTGAAACAGGACAACAAGAAAAATACTTTTTGACTTTAACTTAAGCACATTTGTCTGCTTCTCTCTACCAAGCAGGCTGCTAGCTTTACATTAACAATTGCATCTAACTTGAAGTAGACACACCTATGCCTGCTTCTCTCCCTAGGAAGCAGGCTACAAACTGTTCATTAGCATTTTCACTGTTCAACTTTACCATTGATATGCAAAAGCCAGCTACCAGCTTCTCCCTGCTTTCTTTCCATCTTTCAGACCTAAAAAGAAAAACTTAAAAACACAGTTTATACTTTACACTAGTTTGCCTCAATTTACTGTCTTTAAACTTGTGGGTTCTTTCCACCATCCCCAGCCTTCTCAACCAAAATTCCAAGTCAAAGCAAGACTACTAGTGCAGACTAATTTATTTCTAACAAAATGATTTCCTAATTACTATAAAAGAAACATGCAAGTAAAACTCAGATTACTTTAACATTGTCCAAAAGCTTTCTCAAAATTGTCCAAAGTCCTTTCCCAGATTGCCCAAAAATCCTCAGTCTCTCAATCCTGATGATCTCACCAATGTCAGCCAGTCTGAGTTCCTCTCCAGGTGCTTGAAGACATCTTTCTTTGGCGTGCTCTTTTGGCATGCTTTAGCTCCTCCATGCCATCTTATCCTTGTCCTCCAGGTCATTGAAGAAACTTCATGGTGCCAGATAGAGCAAAGTTCACTTTCTTTTCAGGCCTGACTTTTGCATGGCCTCTTCCAGACACAAGTCAAACTCAGCAAAACAAACGGAGTTTGTCCGTTTGTTTAAACAGAGTTTAAATCTGCAAACTCCTTAACTGCATTTAGCACACATGCTGCCAGTCTGGGTCAGCCAAAGGCTGCAGGCCCCAGGCCTTGGCCACATGGCCAAGTCTACATGGCTCACATCTTTACACTACAAAATGGCTGATTCCAATCTCGCCTCCATTGAATCTCTCTCTATCCGATCTCCATATTGGAATCACTCTCTTGGTTCCCACACCCTTTAT
Source organism: Uropsilus gracilis (assembly GCA_004024945.1). NCBI lineage: Eukaryota > Metazoa > Chordata > Mammalia > Eulipotyphla > Talpidae > Uropsilus > Uropsilus gracilis. The sequence continues at coordinate 35,913 of PVHY01002928.1, read as the reverse complement.
ATACCCTGATTTCCCACCTTTCAGGAACTGCCTGGACCATTTCATTTTTTCCTTCCCCTTGCAACTTTCTGAAAGGAAATTCCAAATAAGGCCATTCTCAAATTTTAGCACACCTTCTTTGAAATCTGCAATCTTAAACAGGAGACAATGACATGTGTGTGTGTGTATGGGGGGAGGGGGGTTAGCACACCCTATCAATACTAAAAAACCTCTACTTGCCAATCCTGGTGTCCTTTCCTTTAGTGTCAATTTTCAATAGCAGAACCCATTTAGAGCAGACAGGTTTGGGAATCCCTGAGTAGCCCTCCTTGTGCCAGCTAACAGACTATGTGAGAGCCAAATTTTAGTAGGCTTTCCCAAGTTGTCCAAAGTGGACTTTTTCTAATGCATATCACCTTATTGTATAGAACTTATATCATAATCTTACAGAATGCAGATTACTTAGATTTAGGGACAGTTCTAAAAATAACTTTTCTTATTGAAGAAATCTACTTTGCAGCAGGACAAACAACTAGAAAAGGTTTTGCCATATGTAATTCTTATCACATGATTCTACCTTACCCTCTCTATTAATTCCCCGACCTCTCTCCAGTTCCTTAGTGTGGATATGATCTCTCAGTTTGTTCCATTTACTTTAGAATTAACAGCCATTTAAATTCTCCATGAAATATAATTAAATTTTTGTCTCTTTCTTCTACTAATATGTGATGGCTTTGTTTCATAATTCAGTCTAAGAAGAAACCAGAGGGGCAGGGTTTTCCCTTTGCACTTGAAATCAGGTAGAAAAAAGGGGGTTAGCCTCCACCAAATTCACAAAAGTTTTTTAAACCAGAAGAATATACCTTTCAAACTGATGCAAAAGGGCAAACCTTAAGCTTCCACACAAAAGTTACCTTTATCTCTTAGACCTGTTGCTGGCTTTCCCCCAGGGCCTTTTCCCACCTTCAGCCTTTCTTGCAATCCCAAAGTCAGACCAAATTCTTAAAGTAAGCAAAATAATTTTTATTATAAAATAAGCAAGTAAACTCTGGTTACCTTACCACATAGTCCAAATCTGCTACTTAATCTCCGGTACCTCACAACACAATCCATTCAATTTTATTTCACAAGCACACTTGTAGTCCTCCAAATGCATTCCTCCAAAATGCCATAAGTCTCCATGGTGGGACATTCAAATTAGGCAAAAAACAAATATGGCATCATCCATTCGCCTCCAGACTGCACAACTCCAACATTTTTCCTGCTTCAACTTTAAAACACCAAAACTCAATACTACAACAGCAACTGCTTTAGATGACTCATTCTGAAAACCACAGCTCTCCAGTTTCTCTTAAGGTCCTCAGACAGATACAAAATTCTGCATTTTTTAGTCAACTCATATAAATCTCAAGCTTCCCAACATGTTTCTCCCCGGTTCCTCACCAACCTGGGCCATTGCCAGTGGGTCAGACACCACAGCCTCTTCCTCTCTTCCTCAGTGCAGGCTCAGTGACCATGGCTGGACCCTTATGCCCTCTCAAAATGGTGGATCCCCTGGTCTTTCATACCTGTTCCTTTTATCCCTTCTGCTTTTTCCCTCTGAAAGCAAAGCCCTGTTACTCCTGCACATCACAAAAGACCATGTTTTCCTCTTCTGACCCTGTCCATTTTCCTGAAAGAAAACTGAATTTTTATGAAGATTACATCGTGATGCAGTCAATCTAGGTTTTATTCACCTGGATCTTGAAACAATAAAGCAAGAATGTTAAACCTGCATAATATTGCCAAGACTTATTTGAGATTTACAATTCCAAAGCAAAAGGGAATAGCATTCTACTTCCCAGCTGTATTCTCCTTTTCTAATGTTACTCTCAAGGTGAAATTGGGTAACAAAACCAACAAAACAGAATACTTAAACTTACAAATGGGAGCTGCTTTACATCCAGGTACTCCTTAGGTTTGTCCCAGCCCATGCGAGCAGTAGCAAGACCACAATAACCTTAAGAAGAGGAAAAAAACAGCTTTACTTGTTGAAGGACAAAGTGGACAGGAGTCATTGAGGGTACAAATAACCCTTTTGGTAATCTTACCACACAGTTCAGTCCCTAGTCCAAAAAAATTGCACATGGTCCTTAGTCACATGTGTTGACAAAATGGTGGCTGTCCCACCTTCAAGCCAAATGAAGAAACCAAGATGGCATCATCAATCCTCCTCCAAAAGACGCAGCTCCAACATTCTTTCAGCTTCAACTCTAAAATGTCCGAAAACCAGCAAGACTCACTCAATACAGCAGCAGCAGCCATTTCAGACATCTCACGATGAAAACAGCAACACTCTAAGTTCTTCTCGAGACAATTCATAAACTTCACAGTTTCAAAGTTAAAGCAAATTTTCAAGTACCATGTTTCTAATTTAGCTTACACAGGTTACCTCAGGCTGTGGATGGAAGCCCACAACATGGCTTCCTTCCCTGCCTTGCTGGAACATAAGATGGCAGCAGCTCAGAAACTTCAAATCTCCCTGCTACCCCTCTGGTCTCCCCCTTTTTTTTCCTTCCTCTTCTCCTCTCCTCCTTAAGTCCCCTCACACAACTTCTCTTGAGAGAAGGGTTGGCTTTCTTTTTCCAGTTCTCGACCCACCAGGGCACAATGATTGCCATCTAAATGCAGCACTATCAATGTAGGGGTCATGCTCCCCAATTTCTCTACAGCACCTCTAGGCATCTCACATCTACAAAAGGCATATCACATTCACCAAATTCTAATGGCAAATGTCATGTTAATGACTGATTCAAAACCTACTTTATTGTCCCCAATCAATCTGATAATGTGTGCCTGATAATTGACACTTTAGAATCTGGCTGATGACCTAACTTCCCAAATATTTTTGCACAAACCAGATGAACTGGGTTATTTTATAATCACAAAACATCAAAGTTTCAGTAGTTTAACAGGACCATGATAGGCCATTCAAAAGCTGTACTCCATAAATTGCTCCAATATTTCAAATTGCATGACTGTTTTTTTTTTTTTTTCCTTTTATGCCTTGTTCATATTCTATCTTCAAATATCCGTTAGTGTTTCTTTCCAACTTCAGGTTCACTTGCAAAGTTTTGGTAACTGAAAAACAAGAATCATTTATGCTTCAGAAATCTACAAATGCTACTAAGATATTGCAGTTTCAGAAAGTCAGTTGCTAAGCATTTCCAGCATACTTTATAATAATAAGCACTTTTCTGTCTGTCTTGCAAAGTAAAAACTACAAATTCTCATGCTGGCTTTTAAGTGCTTCCAAGCAGAATTTAAATGATTCAGGGTAACTGAAGAGAGATAAGAAAGTTGTATTTAGGTGGGGTGAATAAGAAAGACTTTTTCTGAAAGGTGCTTATTTAAATGAAACAAGAAGACAAGCCCCTTAGCCAAATGGAAAACAGCAAATGCAAAAACTCAGGTGTGTTTGAGGACTAGCAAGGGGGTGGTGTGGTTAAAGTGAACAGAATTTCCTGGTGAGAGATGAGTATAGAAAGAAACAAGTCAGTTCATGAAGTGCTTTGTAGACCAAGGTAAAATTTTGGATTTTATGTTTACTTAAATGGAATTTTGCTTGAAATGTTGAAAAAGATAATGAGGCCAGGCACGGTGACTCATGCCTGTAAGCTTCAGCCTATGAAACGGCCGGGGCTAGGTATTGCGGTTCGAGTCCCGCCTGAGGCCCATAGCGAGACCTAGTTCCAAAAAAAATAGCTGGGCATGGTGGCATGCACCTGTAAGTCCAGATACCTGGGAAGCTGAGACTGGGGATTGCTTGAGTCTGTGGTACCCCGGGCAACGAAAGAAAAAAATGAACATTGTGCAGCTTCAAATTTTAGCAAAACCATTTATAGTCATCCTTTTAAAGAATGATTGATGTTCTGTGTTTCTGACTTGAGCACAAGGAAATGGAAAGTGTAACTTCCATAGGGACAAACACTGGAGGTGTTAGAGAATTTGGTCTTATCTAATTGAAGAAGAACCTTATCTGAAGAAAAAAGAGTTTTATTTCATGCCAGCTAGAAGAAACTCTCTCCAAAGTCTGAGCCCAGAACATAGACCAAGGAAAGTTTTTATACCTTATCACTTCTATATATGTAGCTGAAACAGGGTATAATAAGACTTTCTGATTTTAACTTTAACTGAACACACATACAGGCCTGCTTCCCTCTCCAAATCAGGCTACAAGCCATTCACATTAGCAATTGCCTTTACTGGAACTGGATACATCTAAGCCTGCTTCTCTTCCTAGGAAGCAGGCTTAAAACTGCTTATTAGAATTTACACTGATCACCTTTACCATTGATATGCAAAAGCCTGTCAGCTGCTCTCTGCTTTCAGATCCCAAAAACTGCAGAAGAAAAAAAAACTTAAAAACACAGTTTAACTCTACACTCATGGGTTCTTTCCACCATCCCGTCTTTTTAACCAAAATACCAAACCAATGCAAGACTATCAGTTCAGACTAATTTATTTTTAACAAAGTGATTTTTTAATTACTACAAAAGAAACATGTAAGACTCAGATTACTTTAACATTATCCAAAACCTTTCTCAGCATTGTCCAAAGTTCTTTCCCCAGATTGCCTAAAAATCCTCAGTCTCTCAGTCCTGATGATCTCACCAATGTCCAGTCAGAGTTCATCTCCAGATGCTTGAAGACATGTTTCTTTGGCTGCTCCCTTGGCTTGTTCCTCCTTGTCTTCCACGCTGTGTTCTCCTTGTTTTCCAGGTAACAGGTGTTGGACCAGCAAAGTTCACTTTCTTTTCAGGCCTAACTTTTGCACGGCCTCTTTCAGGCACAAGTCAAACACAGCAAAACAAACTCCAACACAGAGTTCAAATCTGCAAACTTCTTAACTGCATTTCGCACACATGCGGCTAGACCAGGTCAGCCAAGGGCTGCAGGCCCCCAGTGGCCACATGGCCAAGCTCACATGGTTCACATCTCCATTTTACAAAATGGCCGAAACCAAATCACTCTCCTCCATGAATCTCTCTATCTGATCTCCATATTGCATCTGAACTTTCTTTTTGTTTTCACACCCTTTATATATCCTGATTTCCCGCCTTCCAGGAAACCTGTGTCACCTTTTTCCCTCCTGCATCTCCCTGAAGGGAAATTCTGACTAAGGTCGTTCTCACATTTTAGCATACCTGTCCTTGAAATCTGCAATCTTAAATAGGAGTCAAAGGGGCGGGGGGAGCACACTCTATCATAGTGAGTGAAAAGGGGTTAATGATGGGAAAGCTTTCAGTGAGTAACACAACAAAATGGAGGACTGCGGCACCCCTCTTTGTGATATGGGGCCGAACCTTTGCTGTTCTGGTGGGCAGGGAGAAAAAACTAGGAAGGGAAAAAAAAAAAAAAAAAAAAAAAAATGCGGGAAGTAAAACATAGGTGGAGAGAGGCTAGGAGTGCCCATTTGTGGAGGCACTAGAATGGCAGATGGGTACAAGAGAGCCAGAGCAGGTAGGCTGGGTGGAAGTCCCTTGGAATAGTGAGTCAGTGGTGACAAGGGTCCATGGTGGGAGAGTGACTAGGAGAGGAGTAGCTGGTGTAGAGTCGGATGCAAAGGATGGCAGGCTGGGAGTGAGCAGTGGCTGCTAAGGGCAGGCCTGGTAAGTGTGGGCAGACATCACTGAAGGCAGGCCTGGAAAATGTAGTTGTGACTCCAGAGCAAGGTGGCATGGAAACTTGTTTGAAAGCTGGTACCCAGAGAAAGCCAGGGATTTGGAAAGTTAATTTTGAAAAAAAAAAAAAAAAAGTTTGAAGAACCTTGGAGAAGTTGAGAAGCTCAAAATACTGGAGAGAAAAGCAGCAAAAAAAAAAAAAAAAAAAAAAAAAAAAAAAAAAAAAAAAAAAAAAAAAAAAAAAAAAAAAAAAAAAAAAAAAAAAAAAAAAAAAAAAAAAAAAAAAAAAAAAAAAAAGAAGAAGAAGAAGAAGAAGAAAAGAAAGAAAGAAAGACTGGATTTTGCAAAGCGCCAGCCTAAGATTTGGAGGGTATAAAGGGCACCATCTTGGACATATGTTTTTGGGACTATTGGAACTAAAATGGTGAATGGCCACTTCTGGCGTTAGTGATTTTTTTGTTTTCCTTGTTAATAAATCTTCTTTGCTGAAATTGCATAGCGACTCGCAACTGCCAGGTGAGTGGAAAGAACCTGGGTGGCAGAAGCTTTATTTTAAAGTGCTGCTTATTTTCCTTTGGCTTGTTGGTTGGAGCTTTTGTCCTAATTTTGCACCTGATATCAAAGTCTTGACTAGACATAGAAAGGGAAGAAGGGAGGGAGAAAGGAGCAAAACAAATCGTCTATCTGAAACTTTCCAGCAACAGGATGTTTATTTAGAGATTCTCCCAAGAGCAGATTGTCTGGTTAGGGACATACAGGGTGGCAGCCATTTTCATGCTTATCTTGCCACAGAGGAAGAGCTGGATTTGGAGAAGGGTATTCATTAGCACAGTTGTTTGTAAATGCCTGACTAGAGTATTGTTCAGAAACTGATATATTTTATTCATATATATATATATATATTTATAGACCTGCATTGGTTTGAGCAATATATTGCTATAAGAATAGAAACTGGAAAGCTGTTGAATGTTTGTTCAGGGAAGAAGATTTGTATGCAATATATTTAAGATGATTTCCAACAGTGACCTTCACAGAAAAGGATAAAGATGGAAACTGATAAGCTTGGAAATTTGGTGGCGCTGAGGTCATTCAATCAGGAAAATCAACTATTTCAGATATGACCCTCAATACATATACCAAATGATGCACCCAATTATGGAGTGACATCACACCTGAAGTCTAGTTTGTTTCTTACTAGCATTCTTTTTCTGATCTTCAATTAATGTCTTCATTTATATACATATTTCATTCCAGATGTAAAAATTTTTTCTTCCATTAATATGAATTTTATTTATGAAATTCTTTTGAAACTGTATAGGAATTGTTTTATTAATTCATTGTCTTAATGCAGAACAATATATTAGTAAAACTTTCTCCTCTACCAAGTCATTATACACATTTTCATGCTCTAGAAATGAAACTTATTTGACTATTATGCATTGTTTGCTAACTACCCAGACATTTCTGGAATTATTCTTAGGAATTTAAATTTATTATATTTGAATATGATTGAAAGAATAAAGATTGTTGTCTATGGTGATACACTTCATTGGAGTACATTTTGAATGATTACTTCACTTTCAAAATTTTGCAAAACTACAAGTTATACATCTTTCTGCATTACAGGATAATGTACTTTCTACTTGTTTTTAGCTTAAAATTGATCTCTTGTCTTCAGATCTAGGTAGGAATCCAATGTGGCAAACTTTCTAAAGAGGCTGCAACCCTCCTTGTCATTTTTCCATAGTTGAGAAGATTGTTCAATATGAGAAACATCTGATATGTTGGAAATTTACGTTTTTTTTTTTCTGTTTTGCTTTTGGTTCTTCCCATTTGATTCAAATGTTCTCTTTATTCATTGTGTTGCTTGTATTGTGTGTGAACTATAAATAAGCAGAAATGGGCAGTGCAGTTGCTTAGTTAGTGGCAAATGTGAACAAAATCAAAGAACTAATATAAACTCACATTAATTCTAAAAGCTTTCAGTACTATATTATTCCCAAAATTAAAACTATAGAGTAGTCCTAATGTTAGTAATATTTATATTTAATGTAATGCAGACATAAAATATGTCAAATGAGCAGTATATATTGGAGAGACTAAATCTGAAGTGAAAAATCTGTTATTTAAACAAATTTCTTTGTCATTATAAATACTGTTTTAATCTACAAAAGATTATCTTGTCTGTTGTATAAATGAAGTACACAGTAAATCTTTTATTTTGATTTCATTTTATACTGAAAATTTTGCATCTTCATATCATTGAATTATAGTCATATGACATACCAACATTTCTCTATTTTTTTTCTTTTTAAATCCATTTGTCCTGTTACTGATATAGGGAAAGAGAGACTATTTTTCTTTTTTACTTAAAAATTCTTTGCCCACTTTTCTAAACCAAAGCCAAACCTTAACCCTTAACCCAGGCTGCTGGGCAATAGCTGTTATACTTAAACTTTCATGGGTTAGTTACCTTTGTTATTTAAGTATCTGCTGCTTGCCAGTGCTGGTGCTGCTTTTCCTGGCTCTCTGCTGGACCAAAAGGGGGTGGGGGGAAGTAAAGGAAAAAAAAATCTTTTAAAAATCCTCAGCATGCCTGCTATCCCAAGGCACTTTACACTGTTGGTTCTTGCCACCTGCAGCTCTTAAAATTTCCAAGCCAAAACTTTCAAAACCAGAGAAAACTGTTAAGTTGAGGAACTATTTATTATGAAACAAAGTGATTACCTAAATAAGTACTATAGGATAAACATGAAAAAAATCCAGTTAGGCCACCATTATCCAAACTCTTTGCCCTTTAGTCTCTGATCTCCTTACCACATGTTCAATCATTCAGAGTTCAACAGCTTGCTGTTCCAAATGAAGGACATCCTTCTTTGATGTGCTCCAGCTTTCTCCGAGAATGTAATCGAAGGTGTTATTCTTCTTTTATATTGGCATTCCTTTGACTTTAGGCAGTAGGAAAAAAAACTCCCATAACTCCAAGATTCAGGAACCAATAAAGTTTATTTACTCAGGCCTAGCCAGCAGCCATTCCAAAAGTACCTGAACCAACCAGGAATGACAAACCCTAACACGGCAGTTCAAATTTCTAAACTCTTCAGACTCCTGCTAAAGCCATGAGTTTGATTAGGGTGCCAACCCCCTGTGTCATTGTCTCCTGTTTAGATTGCAGATTTCAAGGAAGGTATGCTAAAATGTGAGAAATGTGAGAATGACCTTAGTTGGAATTTCCCTGCAGGGAGATGAAGGGGGGAGGAAGAAGTGAAATGGTTCAAGTGCAGTTCCTGGAAGGTAGGAAATCAGGGTATATAAAGGGTGTGGAAACAAAGAGAGATATTCCAATATGGAGATCCAATAGAGAGAGATTCAAAGGAGGAGAGATTGGAATCAGCCATTTTGTAGCATAAAGATGTGAGCCATGTGGCCAAGACCTGTGGCCTGCAGCCTTTTGCTGGCCCAGACTGGCAGCATGTGTGTTAAAAGCAGTTAAGGAGTTTGCAGATTTGAACTCTGTTGGAGTTTGTTTTGCTGAGTTTGACTTGTGTCTCGAAGAAGCCATGTAAAAGTCAGGCCTGAAAAGAAAGCGAACTTTGCTGATTCGGCACCATGGAGTTCCTGTTACTTGGAGGACAAGGAGAAGACAGTGTGGAAGACAAGGATGAGCAAGCCAGTGGAGCAGCCAAAGGAACATGTCTTCATGCACCTGGAGATGAACTCTAACTGGCTGATTTTGGTGAGATGATCAGGACTGAAAGACTGAGGATTTTGGGCAATCTGGGGAAAGGACATTTGATAATGCTGAGAAAGGTTTTGGACAATGTTAATGTAATTGGAGATTTACTTACATGTTTTTTTTGTAGTAATTAGGAAATCACTTTTTTAGAAATAAATTAGTCTGCACTGATAGTCTTGCTTTGACTTGGTATTTTGGTTGAGAAGGCTGGGGATGGTGGAAAGAACCCACAATTTAAAAGAGGGTAAACTGAGACAAACTAGTGTAAAGTTTAAACTGTGTTTCTAAGCTTTTCTTTTTAGGTCTGAAAGAAGAGAAAAAAACAGAGAGAAGCTGGTAGCTGGCTTTTGCCAGTGAAAGTGCTAATGTTAACTGTAGCCTGCTTTGTAGAGAGAAGCAGGCATAGGTGTATCTAGTTCAAGTTAAAGGTAATTGCTAAGGAACTGCTTGGAGCCTGCTTCATAGAGAGAAGCAGGCCTATATGTGTTTCAAGTTAAGTCAAAAAGTATTTTTCCTGTCCCCTGATTGCAAGTTCACCTGTCCATGCGGCCACTCCAACTACTCCCCCAAAATGCTTACTCCAAAATGGATGATCCCTCTCCTTTGTCCTAAACTCTATTTATATCATATTTCCCTTACATTCCCTCCAAGGCAGGACTCAGGAGGGAGTCCTGTCAATCAGCTCACATCACAGAAACTTTGTTTTTTCCTTCCTCCTCCCTTATGAATTCTAATCTTGAAATTTACAAGTCTAAAGCAATAGGGAAGTACCTCCCTGATCAAAGTATGTATCAGCAATGCTAATGTAAAGTTCCAATTCTAAAACACAGGCCATTATCAACTTATGTTAATGTCAAGTACTCTTCAACATTTCCAGTTTTTTTAAATCTTTAGGAATATAACACTCTTACAAGTCATTTTAGTGATATACCCTTTCCTTATTCTTGTAAATACCTCAGGACAGTAAGGACATATATCACTATTATCTTTAATTTTATAAATAAACAACCAACCAGCTTCTAAAATTATTTTAGGAATAATTGTATGTAAATTACATAATTTATGTAAACTATATTTAAATGATATAAATAAATCATGTAAAGGCAGGCTTTACAGGCCTTCTAATTATCTTTAAAAAACCAACATGATCTATCTATATCTATATCATTACCGAAATTTGGAATTATAGTCTTCCTTTTTTGAAGGTTAGAAATCTTAAAATATTTATTTATTTATTTGTTTGTTTACTTATTTACCCATTCATTCATTCATTCATTGCTTTTTGAGACTAGGTCTCGCTATTTTTGCCTGTGGAACCGCAGGCTCATGTTGCCCAGGGTACCACAACTCAAGCAACCCCCAGCCTCAGCTTCCCAGGTAGCTGGGATTACAAGCCCGTGCCACCACGCCCAGCTATTTTGGGGACTAGGTCTTTCTGTGTTGCCCGGAGCAGTACTGGAACCATAATCCATAGCCCCAGCTGCTTCATAAGCTGAAGCTTACAGACACGAACCACCATGGCCAGCTAGACATCTAAAATATTTATTAAGGTAAGATTGGTTTAAACACACATATTTATAGGTCTAGGATCATGTCCTTCAGGTTTATTTTGCCATGTTACAAACACTGCTAAGGTACCATAATCCATTGTGTCCCTATCCCTTAATTTCTTCCCTTTCCTTCCCGCTCTCCTAGTGTCAGTTCACCCTCAGTTTTAGGTTTGTTATTGGTTTTGAAAATCAGGTAGAGAAAAGGAGATTTTTAATTATAAACTTATAACTTGAAAAACCCTTATTTTCTAGCTTCTCCCTAAATGCAGGCTCCAGGCTGCAGTATCTTGCATTTTCACAGACTACCTACTATTGTTATGCAAATGAAAGCTACCAGCTTCTTTTAGCTCCCTCTCTCCCAGCCCCACTGCAGGAAGGAAAGTTAGATTTGCATTTTGAATTCACAAGGCTTGTCTCAAATGTAGCTTTTACAACTACTCCTGCAGTCTAAAGACATTCAAACTTGTGGGTTCTTGTCTTCCACTGCCCCCTACCATTATTTTTAGATCCAAAGCAGATTTTTTTGTGTGTGTGTGTGACTAGGTCTTGCTATTTTTGTCCGGTGAAACCGTAGGCTCATGTTGCCCATGGTACCATGGACTCAAGCAATACCCAGCCTCAGCTTCCCAGGTAGCTAGGATTACAGGCCAGGCCACCACCCCCAGCTATTTTTTGGAACTAGGTCTTGCTGTGTTGCCCCTAGTGGGGCTCAAAACACAATCCCCAGACCCCACTGTGACTCCTTAAGCTGTTGCTTACAAGCATGTGACACCATGCCTGGCCCAAAAACAGATTCTTAATTTAAAAAGAACTATTTATTTCTAACAAAATCATTTCCTAATTACTACAAAAAGAAACATATTAGGAAAACCCTGTTCATTTTAACACAGTCCAGAAACCCCAGTCTCTTAGTCTTGATCATCTCACCAACGTTCAATTAATCAGAGTTCATCACTGCGTGCTCCAAACAAATATCCTTTCTTCTCTTTGGCGTGTTCCATCCAAGCATGTAGACAAAGACTGTCCGCTACTGTCTGCTCCTTGCTGTGTCCTCTTCACTTCAGGTGGTAGAAAGAAACTCCGAAAAACAGGAACCAATAGCATCAAGGCCTCCTCAGGCTAACTTTAACACACACACTCAGCTTAACCATTCAAAAGCCATGAGTTCACTGGCTTGGGCCTATGACCAGGCTGCCCGCCTTGTCCAAATGGCCAGGACCTACATTGTCCTTCTTCTCAAAATGCCAACCCCAAAATCAATTGCTCCCAAAAATGACTGATCTCCCTCTTTGTTATTAACCGATAGCTTTCAATTTTGTTTCCTGCCTTCTGGGGACAGTCTTGTGAGTTATCACAATACAAAGAAAAAACCTGTTTTACTTCTTCCTCTCCCTTGGGTATCATTCTGAAAGGAAATTCTGATCAAGGCCATTCTCACATTTTAGCATATCCTCCTTAAAATTTACTATCCTAAAATAGCACCCAGGGAGTAGGCACCCCCTATCATTTTAGATTTATCTGACCCTTTGTATCTTTCTCTATATTTCACATATAAATAGCACCATCACCAGGACCCCAATATCGACACTGTTATTCCTTGGAAAAAAGGTAGACATTGCTATCACTAGTTTCTGAATAACAGAGATTAAGAATAGCCTGAAGCTAGATAAGACTACTTCCTCTTTTACCTTGATGTCAAGTACCTAAGTCAACTTGGTGAATATGCTAATGAAGGGCCCTGGAACATGACTTCAAGGCCCAGGTGGGAAAGGGGAGTATAGACCACAAGGGGAGAGTGTGATTGTGAATTGGGGCTGCTGATTTCATGAAGGGAGGGGGAGCAAGGAGAAGTATAAAAGAGGAAAGGAGCAGAGATGAGATAGATGATTTTTGGAAAAGAGAGTGAGAACAGGAGCAAAAGCCTAGGAATTGGCATCAGAAGGACCCACTAGCTGAGTCCTTTGGATCTCCCCCTGCCCCTGGCATTCAGGTCCCTTGGGGTTTAGATCTGTGTGAAAGCAGAGAAGAGGTGACCCTGATGAGGTGCTGAGCCACTATTCATCTCAGATAGACCTGCTTTGGAGAGACCAGCCTCAGACCTACCTGTGTTGGTTGGAATCATCTGGTGCCAACTGGAGTGACAGGATCAGGACATAAGGACATGTCCTTATAACCTGGTGTTTTCAACCAGGAGTACTCTAAGAATGAGGTAAACCTCACACAGCTCCTTGAGTAGTTAGAGTGGGGCTCTATTCTGTTTGTGAGGGTGTAGACTCTTTTAGTTTGCTTTTCCTGTATTTGTAAATTAACCTCTATGCCTACCCTTGTTTCTAAGTTTGATTTCTGGACAACTGCTGCACCTGGGTGGAAGAAAACTCAGTAAAAAGGAATTAAAAGGGGGGTAGTCCCTTACGCAGGTTAACATTTCTTTTTCTGATTTCTGAATTTGATAGGGGGCCTGTGGTGAAATTGGGGACTGTGGATCCAGAATTGGCAGTGCTGCACTGGAATAGCAGCCTTTGTGCCCTGGTGGCCAGAGACTTGCAGAAGGGAAGTTAAACCTTCTCACCAGAGGAGAAGATGTTGAGGAGATTAGGCAGGAGACAGAAAAAGATAAGGCATAGAGCAGAGGATCGAACAGAGAGGAGCAGTAGGGAAACAGAGGAGCAGAAAGAGCTGTGAGCTGCCATGGTCAGGCAGCAGGCAGCAGGCAGCAGGCAGCAGGAAGGGAAGGAAGCCATGCTGTGACCTTGACTTCCTTCCCTAGCCTGGGCCAGTGAGGAGCCTGGTGAAGCATACTGGAGAAACCTGTAACTTGTATAAATTGACTTGGAAATTTGGTACTTGAGAACTAGGTTTAACTTTGAAACTGTGAAATTTGAAAATTGTAGTTGGACAGTTTGTCTTCAGGAGAAAAGGGGCCTGGAAACTGTTGGATCTTTTGGGATGCCTGGCGTTGGAAACGCCAAAGATCTGAAGTTGGATGAAAGCAGAGGAGAGACTATCATGCAATTCAGAGAGGCCCGAGCTGAAACTTGTGTTGGTTACGGAATTCACCCAAGGTGGATTACAAGACTAGGGACAAGACTAGGGACAAGAACATAACCTGGTGATTTTGGACAGAACTACACTAAGACTGAGATAAAACCTACTCAGCTCCCCAGGGAGCTATTTGGGACACTTGTGAGGGTGTGGACTATTAGACTCTTAGTTTGTTTTCTCCTATTTTTAAATAACCCCTTATGTTTACGCTTACTATGAAAGTCTGATCTCCTGCATGCAGGTAGAAGAACTCTCATTAACTAAAATTAAAAAAGGTGAACCTCTCCACCAATAACAATTTCATGCAATATAAAAAGAACAAATTATTTCCACAAGAGATATACAAAACAGCTACAAAGGAATGAGTAGATATTAATATAGAAAAATGCTAAGACAAAACTAAAATTACTGTATTGAAAAGATTTATAAAACTGATAAATTCCTAGTAAGCCTGGTCAAACAAGAAATAACCAATATCAAAAAAGCTATTTCATTCATTATATACATACAAATGTTATAATATTGAAACAGGACCACCAGAAAAAAGCTTTTTGAGTTTAACACCTACAGGCCTGGTTCTCTCTATGAAGCAGACTACAAGCAGGCCATTAACAATTGCCTTTACCTTTAACTTAAACCATGAACACCTCTGCCTGCTTCTCCCTACTAAGCAGGCCACAAACTCTTCATTAGCATTTACACAGTACCTACCTACTATTGATATGCAAACATCAGCTACCAGCTTCTCTCTGCTTTCTTTCCCTCTTTCAGACCTAAAAAGAAAAACTTAAAAACATACTTTAAACTCTTGTAGGTTCTTTCCACCATCCCCAGCCTTCTCAAGGCTAGGTATTTTGATACCTAGTCAAAGCAAGACTATCAGTGCAGACTAATTTATTTCTACAAAGTGATTTCCTAATTACTACAAAAGAAACATGTAAGTAAAACTCCGATTAATTTAACATTGTCCAAAACCTTTCTCAACATTGTCCAAAGTCCTTTCCCCAGATTGCCCAAAAATCCTCAGTCTCTCAGTCCTGATCATCTCACCAAAATCAACCAGTCAGAGTTCATCTCCAGACACTTGAAGACATGTTCCTATGGTTGCTCCACTGGCTTGTTCCTCCTTGTCTTCCACACTGTCTTCTTGTCTTCCAGGTAGGAGGAACTCCATGGTGCCGGATCAGCAAAGTTCACTTTCTTTTCAGGCCTAACTTTTGCACCGCCTCTTCGAGACACAAGTCAAACTCAGCAAAACAAACTCCCAACACAGAGTTCAAATCTGCAAACTTCTTAACTGCATTTAGCACACATGCTGCCATCCTGGGCCAGCCAAAGGCTGCAGGCCCCCAGGCCTTTAGCCACATGGCCAAGTCCACATGGCTCACATCTTTACGCTACAAAATTGCTGATTCCAATCTCTCCTCCATTGAATCTCTATCTATCCGATCTCCATATTGGAATCTCTCTCTTTGTTTTTATACCCTTTATATATCCTGATTTCTCACCTTCCAGGAACTGCACCGGAACCATTTTACTTCTTCTTCCCCCTTGCATCTCCCTAAAGGGAAATTCCAAATAAGGTCATTCTCACATTTTAGCATACCTTCCTTGAAATCTACAATCTTAAACAGGAGACAATAGGGGGGGTAGTACCCTATATCAATATGAAGAAGGATTAATCAGTGTGAGCCACTAAAATTAATGAAAAAGAAATTGATTCCATTTTTAAATGTACAATTTTATCAAATTGATATGAAATATAAGGGAATATCTAGAGTAGCCTATGCACCATAAAGTAATCAAATCTGTAATTATAAACATTATACAAACTGGACTCTAGCAACTGACATGCTCATTGATCAGTTCTACTAAACATTTAAAAATGTATTGTTAATAAACTTACTCAAACTTTTCGAATACAGAGAAGAATCATTTTATAAAGACAGTATAGCAGTGATATCAAAATCTGCTACATTTTAAGGAAGGAAAATTATAGATCAGTATTCTCTGGCACTTAGAAACAAGACTCCTAAATTCAATAATAGAAACTTAAATACAGAACTATATGAAATTGAAACAACTTTAGAAGAAGTGAGTTCCATCCCATTCTGGAACTGAATAGTGAATTTAGTAACATTACAGCATATAAAAAAATACAGTATCAACTTTATATATGCTATTAATAAACAATGTGGAAAAATAAAAGCATGACACTCTCTGAAATCACATCATAATATACCAATTACCTCAAACTAATTTTAATAAAGGTTGTATAAGGATTGATTGTAGAGGGGGGATTCTATTTTAATGTTATTATCTTCCTTTAAATGCCATTTCTTATGTCTGTCTAAGTGTCATTTGCCCTTTGGCTCCATACAAGCAGAAAAATACATCATTTTGTTTTCTTTGAAAAATATCAAAGTAGGAATATATTTTTCCAAATCTCTGTCAACTTATAAATAAGGTTTATAAACATCTGAAGTATCAAATTTGTGAGGAAAATACATAATACATTCTTATTCATTCAGAGAATAGATTTCTTCTCTAAACATTACCTCTTCTAAATAGAGAGTCTAAACAATCCAATCAGAAACAGTGAAATTGAAGCAGTCATAAAAATGCTCCCTAAAAACAAAAGCCCAGGACCAGATGGTTTTACAAATGAATTCTACATGACATTCAGAGAGGAAATAACACCTATACTATTAAAACTCTTCCAAAAAATTGAGAAAGAAGGGAAGCTCCCAAACACATTCTACGAAGCAAACATCACACTCATACCAAAACCAAACAAGGACAGCACCAAGAAGGAAAGCTATAGACCAATTTCCCTAATGAACACAGATGCAAAAATATTAAACAAAATACTAGCAAATCAAATCCAACGATGCATAAAAAGCATTATTCACCATGACCAAGTGGGATTTATCCCAGGGGCACAAGGATGGTTCAGCATCCGGAAATCAATTAACATAATCCACCATATCAATAAGAAGTCTCAGCTTCCCAGGTAGCTGGGATTACAGGCTTGCACCTCCACGCCCAGCTATTTTTTGGTACTAGGTCTCACTGTATTGCCCCAAGCAGGTCTCGAACACCACCGCCAGCCTCAGCCACTTCATAGGCTGAAGCTTACAGGCATGAGCCAACGTGCCCGGCCAAATTTTTTATAACGTTTTAAAAAATGTCGAGATGATGGAGAACTCAACAGCTTAAAGTGATCATCTTACACAGCTGAGTTGAAACTAACTCTGACTCAATAAATTTGACTAAGATGTAGAAGAGATAATGTTTGGGCACACTATTGTTGCATCATGGATTTCATGAATTTCATAAGAGGTAATGTTTATTCTTTTTTTAAATTTTTTTATTTATACATATTTCACATCATTTCAATCCCTGGAGGTCACCCACCACCGCCCCTTCCCACCCGCTCCAGCTGGTCCCCATTCTCCCTTTGTGCAGTTTCATTTGGTTGACCATATATTAGTGAAACCATTTGGTTTCTGTCCCTTACTATCTGGCTCGTTTCTGCTAGAATGATTTCTTCTAGGTACATCCAGGTTTCCATAAATTCATCAAATTTGTCATTTTTAAATGAGACTGGGGATTACTTGAGTCTATGGTACCCTGGGCAACGTGAGCCTGAAGTTCCACGGGCAAAAATAGCGAGACATAGTCTCAAAAAAAAATTATAAAAAATTCTACACCTCTGACATAATGTCTCTGAAATCCCTTATACAGTGATTTTCTTCCTTGGTACTCACTGTACTTTGCACATTCCTCTAAGTGCATTTACCCTGTATGTTGTATATTATTATATCCCTCATGAGGAAAATATTTCTATCATTGTTTAAGAAGATACTGTTTTCATCCATCTTGATAGTAATGTATTCTTCAACATGTGCTACATGTCAGGTATTGTGCTAACAGAAATATAAAGATGTGATCATCTACAAAGGAAGTTTTAAGTCATAAATTATTCTCATTTTTATTATATTACTAAGATTCCTTCCTCTTAGTTTACTTTTCTGAGTAAAAATGGCCTGCCTCCAAATTCTAAACTTTTATCAGTGTTATTTTATTCTTTATTTCTTTTACTCCTAGTATGATTTTGGAATTCTTATCTTTTATTCAACTAGATTTTTAAGAAAAAGAAATGCCAGAGGTACCTATTACCTATATAGATAGACCATCATTTTTAAAAGTAAGTATATCTCCAGATTTCATTACAGCATGTTTGGTTATTATAATAGCTCACTAACTAGTGAACCAATCTAAAATTTTTCCTCTTCTGCTTTCTCTAATGTCTGTCGAATTAACATTAAATTTTGACTCTGGTCAAAGCCATTTTTGTAGCAAAATAAATACTACAGTTACAGTTCTTACCCCAAATCCTCTGGATTCATTTTCTTATTGGTGGTAACAATAAGACTTTCCCCTCCTAGATATTCTATCCTAAATAATTCCTAGAGCAACTGATTTGCACAGTGTATTTATTTGGCACATATTGTTATTTCATTTCACTTGTCATAAATATCTATTGTTTGTTTTTATTGATGTTGATGTTACCTTGGCTTACAACACTCTATGATGTGTTTCACGTATTTTAATAACCAAAAAAATGAAAACTATCAATATTTGTAGATACAAGTTGAATCCTTCTCCTAAAGAATTTGCTTCCAACAGAGTTTCTTTATTAATTTTATTTTAATAATGTCCAGCTTAGGAATACCATAGAAGGTGATATAAAGGGGTAGGGATAAACTCTGAGGAGGTTTCTGGATTTCAATATCAGATTTGGGGATTATAATTATGATTTTTGTTATAGAAAAATTTACTAAAACACCACTAACTTGCCAGGATAGAAATTATTCTTGGGGACAATGTGTTTATTGAGAACATGAAATGAGTTTCTAGAGATACTGATAATGTATCATCTTCTGGAGACTATTACAGGGGTTTGATCCATTTGTGGAATAAATTGGGTTATACATATATATTAACTCAGTTCTCTGTGTATATTATACAGAATAAAGTTAAAGTCATTCATTTATTAATTCACTTTTCATTCAACAAAATGTAGTTACCATAAAAATATGATAAAGGTTCTCAGTTACATATTGTATTCTTGGGAGGCACAGTTCCAATAATACATTTTTGTGTGAATAATCATTTTGTCAAAATAATCATAATGCTTGTGTTAATCAAGCATTGTTACTTAAAACTGCAATAACTTGCACTTAATAATATATAATTTTCAAATTAAAATTTTATCTATGCTGTATAGTGTTAAATTTCATTGAATCAGATTTGTTAGACATTTATGGCAGGTCAACCAGTACAAGGAAGGTCTAAAAGCATTCAAAAGATGACATTCTGAGGAAACTTCAAGGGTAAATTTAAGTGAATACATGAGTTTGTATACATAAAAGGTGTAATTGAAAAGTTAATCAACCATGAAAATGTACTAATATCTTATTATTTACAAACGGTTCTCATCTTTTGCACAAAGAATGAATGTTTTCTAGATGGTTAAGCTGATCAAAGATCAGTACTTCATTCATTTTCCTTGATAGATATGTATCCTTTCCTTAATTGTAATGGAAGTATTTTATCTCAATTAATTCTACATTGAAGGTTAAAATTTAATTACAGAAGGGTCACTGTATTTCCATAACCCTTCATATTTGACTTTCTTCTAGGATTAGACCCCATGAAGATAGTTTTGAGAATTTCCTGAAGTGATAAACGTGTACCACACATGGTGAGTTGAGTGCACTCTTCAGCTATGAAAACATGGTATTATTTCCTTCCTGGCTATCACACATGCTATCTTGTGCAATAGCCTCAATGTTCTCTATACACTTTTAACTGTGGACTATAGTCATATTACCTTGTTAGTGTGATAATATAATTTCCTAACATACTATCGTAAAAATTCCTAACAACAACAACAAAATCATAGTTTTATTTTTTTTTAAATTTCTGACCCACTATTTGACTCTTGGGAAGAAATATCTTGAGTGCACATAAAATTATTCATCTATGGTTGCAAAGTAAAAGATATTTCTTATAAAAAATGAAATGCCAACTAATGAAGTTAATAATGAAATTTGGAGTTATACTTTTCATAATCATTTAAATTAAATGAAGCTAATGTGATTTAAGCATATTTATTCTGAGCATGATTTGTAGTGTTTGCATGATTAGTTTTTTTACCAACTAAACAATTATATTAGAAAGTTTATAATTCATTTATTGTGATTATTATTATTTGGCAAAAACACTCCGAAAATGACATAAACAGCCTTATATCTAAAACTAAAGTGCATCAGAATAGCTATATGCCTAAAAAGTCTTTTCTATGTTACTATATTTTCCTATTTGTTTAAGAGATTACACCTATGCTATTCTACATTTTTAATGCTTCTAATTCTTCTTTAGACTATTGAGGGAAGCTTCTGCATCTTATTCTCCTTTAATTCTCCAGATTCTTTCTCAGTGACTAACACAAAGTTGATGCTCCTTACACATTTTTTAAAGACTATGTTAATTAATTAATATCTGTATTAGAAACTGTAAACTGTAAAGTTTCCTGATGTCTTTCTTCTATAGCTTTTTATATATATAGTTTACATATATGTAGTTTATATATATAAATATATATATTTTATATATATTTACATATAGTTTATATATAAATATATATATATTTAATATATACATATAAATCTCTATATATTTATGTACATTTATATATATAGTTTAGATATAGATATAACTATATATAGTTATATATATAGTTTAGATATAGATATAGTTATAGATATCTAGATATCTATATATATATAGAGAGAGAGATGTGGAACTCTACTTCTAAATAATATAGTGTTGTATGCCAATTTCAATAAAAATGTTTAATTTTTGAAAATCTAAGAAAAAGGTTACATAATGATTGGAACAACCCAAGAAATAGTTTATCTTCAATTATTGATAGAATATAATTTTAAGGAATTCTCTAATATGCAATTGCTGTCTTTAAAAGAACAGAATGGTTTGTTTTGTTCATAAGTATAAACTTCAGTTTATAAGTATAATAGTCATAAATTTGATGTAATCATAAAATATTTGGAACATTAACAATACAGAATATCTCGAACCTTTGTATTTTAGTTGGAATACAACTGGGACAATGTTGTGCATTAATAAAATTGGTTTGATAATTGCTCAATCTATACTTGATTTTCTAGTGAATAGTGTTAGGAGCAGATTCAAATAAGTTTGATTTCATTTATTTCAGGATTTGGAAACAAGGTCAAGAGAGATAAAGGGGCTTTATGAGATCAGAATCTTCTAAAAAAAAAAACAAAACAAAACAAAACCTGAGCCTAGTCTTATTTCCCAAATTATTTCTACCATGCTATTCTTTACTGTATTATCACTAAATTACTCCAGGCAGAATGTTACATTTTTAAAAACCATACTAAACTTGCTTTATCTATAAAATACACAATGTAATATGCATAAAATATACTAGTTTTGTGTACATCTCAAATTTTTACACACATATATAACCACAGCTGAAATTAGGCGAGAAAACAGACAAAACAGGGTGCTTAGCTAAACAAGAGGAGCTGTTGGCTCTATAAAGCCATCCACACACCAGGTTCTTCCTAGTCTGACCATGCAGTAACAAGACCATATAAACCTTAAAAGGAGGCAAAAACAGATGTATTTATTAAAAGCACAAAACAAACAAAAGTCACTGGAGGGGTACAAGTAACTCCTTTGGTAATCTAACCCACCAGTCCAGTCTTAGTCCAAAGAGCACATGGTGGCAGGGCCCTGTGTGTTCACAAAATGGCTGCCAACATACCTTCAAACCAGATAAAGAAGCCAAGATGATGTCATTGCTCCTTCTTCAAAGACACAGCTCCACTCACTTCAAGCTAGAAGAAACAACGATGGTATTGTCAATCCTTTTTCAAAAGCAGGAGATTCAAATTCAATGAAGAAAACCAGGGTGGTGTTTTCAGTTCTTTTCCAAAAGGATCAGCACTGGCATTCTTTCAGCTCCAACTCTAACATGGCCCAGAAATCAGCAATACTCACTCGATTCAGCAGCATCAAGCACTTCTGACATCTCACAATGAAAACAGCAACACTGCAAATTCTCTTTAGTTTCCAAAAGATGTCCAAACTTTGCAGTTTCAAAGTTAAACCAAGTTCTCTACTACTAAATTTCCAAGTCAGCCTATACAAGTTAAAAGTCTCTCCAACATGTTTCTCCACGCTAGGGCTTGGGCCCTGCCTGCTCCCATACCTGAAAGCTGGCAGCTTCTCCTGCTCCTCTGCTCTCTTTGTTCCCTTCTCTCTTCTCTCCATGTGTTTGTCCCAGTCTCCTCCCTAATCTCCTAATCTTACCACAAGGAAGCTTGGCTTCCCTTCTCTAAGTTTACACCCACCAGGAAAACAATAGCTGTCATTCTAATGCAGTATCACTAGTACTGTGGGCCACAAATCCCCAATTTCATCACAGCTCCCTAACACAACTATCATATCAAGATGATATATGAATGATTCCAAGCCTTATATTTTTTCAAATAATAAAATACAATCTTGACATAATGCAATAAGTGAAAGTAAAAAGCAATAGTGTTCATTTTTAGTTAATTAAAAGATTATCATAACATAATGCATTTTGGCACCACCTATGATCATTTATTTTTTCTTAAATATCAATGGGTATAATTATGGATCTTGTACCTGATTGGGATTTCAGGACAGTGTTAAAACTTCATGAGTATTTGAATTAATGTTGCCCATTAGACTGTTCTGCTGAGACTAAGCCAGGTAAAAAAGGGGATGCAAAAATCCTTTCTCATTCTCTCTGTTTCCATTATTGGAGTTACTTGCCATTACCTGCTATTTTCCTTCTCTCCACACATTCTTCTCATATCTTTCAATCCCTATCTCTTTCAAAATAAACTCCCATTTGAGGAAAGAAGGACTGGGTAGTGAATGAGATTCCACTGCTTGTAATACTTTGCTATCCTTCAGAGAATTTTACTCTTTAACTTAAAGAAACTTAAATGATATGATTTTATCACTACTTATCTTCAAGAATTTTTCAAAAATAAAATAATTTTTCATACTATAAGATGTGTTACTCTAGGCTCCTGCTATGAAACACAAACGCATAGCTCTCTCTCTCAGTATATCTATATCTATACCTATATATCAATCTAACATATCCATATATACAGATGTATACATATTTCTAATACATATCAGTATGTATATTATATATAGAGAGAGGGAGAGGAAAAAGGAGAAAGAGTGAATTTAACAAAGGAATTTAATTGAAACTGATTAATAATAGCAGAGACTGGAAATCAATTCTTTCAATATTTTTGTCCCTTCGACTGTTATTATTTTTCTTCCCATTTAATACATAATGGTTCCTAATACTAACAATACAGGTTTCTTGTGATATAATAAATGGATCAGGCTAATTTAGGCTTTTAAAATCTTCACCTCCATAGCAGATGGTGCGACCTTTTTGTGGTTAGTTTGGCTTCCAGTCCATAGTTTTGCCTTTGCAGTAAGCATGAATTTATACAAGCTCAAAAATACAATAAAAATGATAACACAAGCTTTGCCATATGGCAAGTAGTGGAAACTCTTGTGCCTAAGCCTCTTATCTACTCAGGGTGGAGGGATAGGTAGGGAAGTGAATAATAAGGCCTTTAATAAGTGACTGCCTTTTGGACACCTTAATACTCTTATATTTGGATAATGTATTCTCTATCTTTATTTATACTTTTCGCTGACAAAATTTATTGATAACAAGTACATTTTTTATTTAAAGTTTTATTATTGTGACCCTGATCCAATAGAAATGGTTTTCAAAGCCTATTCATTGTGATATGTTTTCCAAGTGTATAAACACACCAAAGCTGACTTGACCTTACTGTATATTTCCAATCTAATCATCTACCTAGGGAAGAAGGTATAAGAATAATACAAACAAGGCACAAAGTCTATAAATATCAACACTATGTAATCAGATGGGTGGGGGCCAAAAGCACATACCGGGATACCAGGAAAATATTCAAGCCTGACTGGCCAGAGGAAATTTGAAAAATAAGTGATAGCAAGTAAGTAGAGCAAGAGAGTCCTTGAGGGACAAGAGCTCAGTTACAACGCCAATTTTCAGATTTTTAAGAGATTAAGTTTTGAAGTTTTATTGTTGAAGAGATGGCTCTCTGTATTAGTCTGATTCTTTAAGAATGTAATATTTATATTTTGCATTTCTTTGACTCTGTGATCTATAAAATATTGTTCCTTTGTATATTTCTTTGCATCTCATCTTAAATATGTATTTTAATAGTCTGAAAAAGTGAAAATATAAGGAATCATCCAGTCTAGTAGGGAGTTTCGGTGACTGCATTTGCAGTCTCTCGTCCTTAGCATTTTAAATCATACAAAACAATGCAAATAAACTCCTGGTTTTTCTAAATGTCAAACTGACCTCCATTATTGAAATCTGAAGTTGGTTTTCTATTGCCCTTTTCAAGTAATTTGTGATTTCCGTTCAAGAAAGCACTCATGCATATTGTACAACCAAATAGACAGAGGCCACAGACCAGTCTGTCCATTATTATCCAAATCACTGCGCAATAAAGGAGAGTGAACACAATCATAATCCATTCCAACTATTGACAAACACCTTACTGTTAAAACTGCTAATGTGTTCAATTCTAAATTCAGTGATTTTATTTTGTTCAGAGTTGATGGGTAGTACTGTCACCATTCTGAGACCAAATAAATTCTTGTCAAAATTCAGCAGTGCCTTAAGTTTCTTAGTTATGAGATTCAGTATATTTCCTCTATGATTAAGAAATGTAGGCCCTGTGTCCATCATTTATAATGAAAATATTTTATATTAACATTTCTACCAAACCCAGCTTGAACTTTCATATTCTAAACATTACTCACATTCTTCCCCTTTGTTTTGTGTTCTCCCTTCCCTTTACCAAAACAAATGCAAACTGTCCTTCAAAACCCATATAATCCCTCAGACTTCACAAATTTCTCAGATTACACCAAGTAACAGAAACATCTTTATCCTTTGAGCTACCAGGTTATTTCATTTACTCTTGAAATAAATTGTAAAGCAGATTTTTTAAAAAATTACATAACTTTTATTCACAGCTCAAACTTAAGCTATTGGATGGAATAAACAGTGGTTTATAATTTTTATGAATTTGACGATGTCTGAAATGGTGCTTTGACTTCTATCACTCCTTAAAAAAAGATAATGTAGACCTTACACTAACTACAAAATGAAATGGTCTACTTGTCTTAAGGTTGTTTGAATTAATAGCCATTGTGATTTAACTCCTGTGAGTACATTATAATAAAAAATAAGTTGTGATAATTGTATTCTAATTACACTGGAAGCTGAAACCTTATTTTAATGATTGCACTGATTTGAATACTCTCTTATATAAAACATACTTTCCCACATTTATTTTGATGTACACACACACACACACACATGTATTTACTAAATATAGCAGCCTCTGGAATGTCTCATTCAATATGTAATATTATGATTGTTAATTATCTGACATATTCAAAGTGTAGTATTTAATAACTAGGCTTAAAAATTCAAAAGAACAGTATGGCTTGCTACAACTTTAGAATTTGATAAAATTTTTAGTAATAGACCCATAACTAATATGTGAGCATATGAATGACAAGTGCCTACCCTATTTACAACATGAATAAAAATGAAGGTAGAGAGTAGTTTTGGAAACTTTTCCACTCTTTCATATTTCAGTCTCCTATTTATTGCTGTTCTCCAAATAAATATAGACTGCATTAAAACAATGGAATTGTTTTAGGAAAACATGTAGGAAACTATATAGGAAACTATATGAAGTTTTAGGAAAAGTCTTCTAGCTCCACTTCTAGTTGAACTGCCACTCCTTGATGGTCTGCTGCTTACTTATAAGTTGCTAAATTGATTTTATAGAAGTCCATGAAAACGAGGGCTAAAAGGACTAAAGAACAGATTGATGGAAGTAAAAATGTTGGCAGCAAGCATATATTATGAAGAAAGAATAAAAATCAAAGAATCAGATGTGATCAAATGCCTAGTCTATTTTTAAAATGCTTACATTTCATTCCTTGACAGAAATTGCATATCAGACTTCATTTCCTCCTCTCTCTGGGGACATTAGAAGACTGAATTTCTTACCATTCCTTGATTTTAAAAGTTTCCATGTGACTGATTTATAGACAATTAAATGTGAGCAGAAGTAATGTGTGCCCTTTCTGGACTTTGCCCAGTTTGGAAAAAAAAAAAAAAATCCTCTTAATCACAAATCCTCTCTTTTTGTTCCCTATCTTATCTACATAATATAGATGAACAGAGTGCACATGGAAGCTATCTGACAAAAGGAAATTGGAAATCAAATAATATTTTGCTTCTATTACTACTTTTTAATATTGCTTCTCAAATTGAGGTCTCTATTCTTAGGTTAGTATAAGACTAATTTGAAATAGCCTCAGGTAACATATTATAAAAGGAAATATCTTAGTTTCTTCTTAGATTATAAAAGGCAAACATGCAATCAGCAAAATATTTCATTTTTATCCTTGCTTTTTTTCCTAAGGACTAGTTACCCAAAATGTTTATTTAATATTACAGAGATCTACATTCCAGGATTGAAATAAGCACAATATTTCTCTGACATATACCACTCAGTGGTGTACATCAGTGACATTGGTATATTTTCAAAGCTAAAATGTTAATGCAATGAGAAGATATGAAGTATATGAATATTTCTAGTTAGCTATCATTTTATTCATTATTTCTTTTATGGTTGGGATTATAGAGTTTGAATTTTACCTGTGATAATTTGTATCAGAGTTCTCATATGTAAGGGAGGAAATTTTCATC
Organism: Uropsilus gracilis; assembly: GCA_004024945.1. Classification (NCBI taxonomy): domain Eukaryota; kingdom Metazoa; phylum Chordata; class Mammalia; order Eulipotyphla; family Talpidae; genus Uropsilus; species Uropsilus gracilis. The sequence goes on along the minus strand of PVHY01002928.1, from coordinate 8,964 downwards.
CTAATTTGGTGTTTATACCTAATTTTATCATCAGAAAAATGCTAAAGTTTAGTGAAGACTTTTGGAATATGTTTGTACATAAAATTATTTATTGTACATCTTGTTCTTGGCAAACCATATTTGAGAAACTGAGACAAAGCAATGAATTAAAAATAGTCTATAATTCTACCCTCATAACATTTTGGTTTGAAATATAGTTTCTGAAAATGGGTAAGATCTAGATAACCAAACCTTTGAATGAAAATGTAAACGTTCAGGCAATGTATGTCCCACATTGTTATCATGATGTCATTGCACATTCTCCCCTAAAGGGTAATTTCCACCTCTAAAGAGTCAATTCTATTAAAAATAACCCTGCTTGGAAAGGCAGGCTTTATAGTTGAAATAGGTTGTGATAGGTCTCAATCTATTGCAATTGTTCATTAATGTGGAAAGTACAAGGCCAAGTTTATCACAAAAATTGGACAGGAAATGATTTAGTTAGTGGGGCAATAGTATATGAGGATTTCAACTAGTGGCAAATATTTACTTTATTAAGAGAATTAGTAGTATTTTTTCCAGAAAGAATTAAGAATCATTAGATTACAGGATGGGTCAATTTAGTAGAAATCATCCAAGGAATATTTCATTGGATTTTTATTTCATACCATACTTTCAGCTATGATAAAGACAAAAACACATACCTGCAAAACATTCAAATTCTATCTAATTCCCTCAAAGTGCAGTTTGAAATGATTGCTAATGATATAACACATATCTAGGGAGTGAGCACTACTTTTTAAGAGCTGAACCATCCTAAACAATTAAAATTTCTAAGAGTCTTTTCTCCCATATAACATTGGAGTATGATTCTAGTAGGCATTTAAATAGCTTTATGATTATTGAATGATAATATGTTCAAGTGCTCAAAAATATGTTGCTAAAATTATTCACATTTTTAGTTTGTGAATAGGGAATTAATGAAAAGTGTATAGAAAAGTGCATTATAACCAAAACTACTTATGAATGCTGTATTACTATGTAATGTGGCTAAAGAAAATCAAAATGCAAGAGCTTTATGTCACATTCTTTTAGACATACCTACATTTTTTAAAGTGATTCTAAATTAGTATCCCTCTTACTTAAGAATTCTCTTAGTCTCTGGGTTCACAAGGCTTTCCATAAGGTTTAATTTATTAATTTCAGTCTCTTATTTTTCAAGTTATTTATTACTTCTCTTTAGATTTGTAGGTAACATTAGAGTAGTTTGCTGATTAGAGAAGGTAATGAGTTTCAGTTTGCTACAAATGAGTCTTGAAAGCTTCAGTGATTATAAATGTCTGACTATAATTGCTTTTATTTCAGAGAGTAAGGTAGAATATTATTGAAGATTAAATTTGCCAAATCTCCCTAACAGCAATCTAATGATTTAAAATGAACTGGGACTGTAGCTATGTAATCCTTGAATACTGTTAAATTCGTATCTTTGAAATTGTAGAACTTTAGCTCTGGTAGACCTTTCAAGGAGTTCAGCTTATTGACCAGAAAGATTCCCAAATCCTTAAGAACTTAAGGATGAGTTCTGTGTGACAGAAGTGATGTTTGTTACTTTTGAGGATCTGGGAATTCTCCCACCCATATAGACTCTTCTCTGACTGAGTGAGTAATCAAAATAGTATTAGATCAGTTAACATCAAAAATGCAAATTTAATAATGTGCATAGTGGAGTTACAATTATTATGCAGGTCCCAGTTTCATCCACGGAGAAAAGGGATTTAAATCCCAAGCTGTGGTGTCTGAGATACCAAGGAGAAAGGAAGGGAAGATCGCAGTAGGTAAGGAGAGAATGCCTTTACCTTCTGTTCTGAGAGTTCATGATGAATTTCTCAGAGTGTGTGTTTATAGGTAAACAAACATCTGAATGATAGTGGAAATTGCTAATGATTGCTCTTCAGCTTATGAAAAGACTCTGAGATAAGCACAAAAACTTTTTGGCTTTTAATGCCTTAGTTTCTCTTAACTCAGAATAATTTGCATTCTAAGTAATGGTAACAGATTCCTCAAGGATCATAGTCTTTGGTTTTCCATACTAGGAAAACATTTATTGAGAACAATCTATTCTGAGCATGGTAAGAAAAGTCTATATGACCCTTTGGGGGAGATCTAGCCCACTTACTTTCTGTCAAAAATGGCATTGAAGTGGCATGCTTCTCTCATTCATTCTTTGTCTCTATCGTCCATGTGAATGGAAAGAACCCTTGCTTGTAAATAGTTTCTGGAATTTGGACAGTTTGGCTTATAAGAAGCACTATAAATACACAACAAAACAAGAAGCACTATAAATACACAACATCACATCAAACATAACTCTCAGAAATCTGACCAAAACACCAATCATCCAACGCAATTCATTTGATTCCTTAACCTTGTGTTTCCCACTTCCTTCCTCCTTCTATTGATCTCAAAACTGTAGTCATATTTCTTGGATTTTGGTTTAGCTTTATTTGTTCCATTGTTACCCTGGCATGCCACATATTTATTATAGGTGGACATAGTTCTTTTATTTTTAAAGATACTGATTTTGATTTTCTTTGTTTTAACAAGTTTGTGACAAGATACAAAATTGAGTCCTAAACACATTCATTTGTCAATATTTCTTTTTTATTTTAATTATAGATTATAGAAATGCAATAATTCAACCAATTATATAGCACTTAAGAAAATTTTGTCTTCACACTTTTTTTCTAAAAACATAAAACTGCAGTTTCGAAAATGATTTTGACATTTTCATTCTTTTTCAACTGACTAGTATATTTTGGCAATTTGGAGAACTTTTATAACTTAAACAATGTTAATCTATTTTCCAAACATTATTTTTTTTATAGTTACTTGCAAATTTCTCTCTTTGGGGGAAAAAAGAATCCTAGCATTTATTTATATATGTGATCCTTGAAGAAGTGATAGGAAAGTATTTGGAAGATTATTAATAGGGAATCTTAATTTGTAATCAACAAGTATGATTATTGTTTCTCATAAAATTGAAAATTTTGTGTCTTTGAGCTTTGCTCTTGAAAGCACAAAGAACCCTAGAGGTTGGAATTGTTATCATTGTGAGCTCTTCATTTAATTTGTCAATATAACTATATAGAAATGTTTCCTAAGATAAAACTAGAAAGAGATTTTCGTTTAGCTTCTGTTTATATTAAAGTTCAGAACCAGGAATATCTAACTAGTTATCTCATGAGATCACAAACTACTGGGATAAAATGAAAAATGAAGCCCACATTACCATCAAAAGTTATTTTATACTTTCATGTCTCAGGTCAGCATGTTGGTTCCAACCATTATTTTTAGGCTTACTGAATTCTTTTCAAGTTTCCATTAGAATGATGATATTATATAATGACCAATATTATATTTTCCCCAATGCAGTAAACTTGGCTACTTAAACTTCAAACTTGAAAAAACTTCAAAAGTTTGAATGAGAATAATCGTAATGTTCTGTTCATTAAATAATACTTTTTTATGGTTCAGCAACATTTTAGTATTGCCTTTTTAAAAATTAGATAACAGAATTTTTTAAAAAAGACTGATGAGTTAGAATTTTCTTTGTTATTTCATGGTAACTATTTATTAAAATTTTAACCACCTGTACCCTCTATTTGGCTACCAAGAAATTGTGTAATACCAGGATAATATGTAAGTTTCAAAAACCCTTTAAATGTTTAAAATTTATATTTCTAGAGAGTGACTAAGTAATGTCAATTGTTTTTTTAAACCAGAGAACATATAGTAAATCTTTCCATGTTCCTTCGTTCTACTTTGCCTTCTTATCATAAACTTTTTCCAGAGGTAATTTATTCCTTATAGCCTGCATTAGTGGCAGGGAGAACAAAATGTAGCTTTTTTTTTTTTCAACTTCAGTGTCAATTGATAAGCAGATTTAAAATCTTCATACCTCCCTCTCCAACTATTATAGAGCATTTTTAAAGGTATATTGTATTTGAACTATTCTCCCACTTGAGATTTTGCTATGCAAACACTTCACTATAATAATGAAATTGGAACATTTCATTATCTACATCATGATTTAATATGTATAGTTCAATAGCTTCTCTCATTTGGTGGCTATTTTCTACTTTGCCCCTATTTCTCTAACTTACAAACATGGATTGATTATCTTTATTTCTTTTTTCTTTATTTCTTTATTCTTATAAAACTTATCTATCTGCCTATCTATAATATAGATACTATATTTATGCATTATATATGCAAGAATGTTGAATATGTGCATTCAATATTTATGTGCATAAGGGCAAAAGTTTTTTGTTTTGAGTGGGTAGGATCAACATTTTTAATCTCTTTTGTTTGCTGAGGAAACCTAACTGCACAGTGGTTAAGTTACTCTTCTGAAGTCTCAAGAGTATGGTTGTATGGGATTTAAATTCAGTTTTTTGTTCACTAACCATTTTTATTTGTACTTCTTTATTTATACTCTATTTACACTTATTTATGGTCCAGCAACACTTTAATATTGACTTTTAAAGAAATCAAATGACAACAGAATTTTTTTAAAAAGACTGAGGAGTTAGAATTTTCTTTGTGTTGTTTCTTGGAGGGTGCTATGAACATAAATGATATGTTTTTGCACCCCTTTCTCTTTCTCTAAAGTATAACACATAAAATTAATACCAAACATTTTCTCTGCAAAATCTTTCTATATTTGCTAGTTATCTTGCTATAACTAGTTATCTTGCTATATTTGCTAGCAAATATATTTGCTATCTTGCTATCTTGCTATATTTGCTATATCTTGCTATAACTAGCAAATATAGTTATATTTTTTTCAGGAGATAGTCTTACAAGGTCTAGTTCCTCTTTTTTTTCCGGTGAAGCGTTGCAAATGATATGTTAGTGTAAATATTTGAGATAAATTATAATCATCCTAATGTGTACATCTATTATCTGATTTTTCAAACTAATTATTCTGTCACAGAAATTTCTGTCACCCAGGTCTTTGGTTTCCTGTTGTGAGTTCAAAATTGTATATCAAATGCTTGTGCTTTAGACAGCTCAGTTGTCATTAAAATGGAAGATTGCTATTTTGAGTTTATAGAGGTCATCGCCATGTGGGAGAAGCAATGAATATTTTGCTGAATTTCTGGCACATAATAGAAAAAAAAATGTTTAGCTGTCAGAGTTGATTGCTCATTTTTGGTGAGCAATAAATATGTATTGGTCAGATAACAACTTGTGAAATAACAGAGTAATGAGCAGGCATCAAAAAAGCAAACTTTTCAATAAGGTAATTACTTCTAGGTAATATGCATCAAGTATGCCTATATTTCATTTGGTGTCAAATTTTCTGGACCACTTTTGCCTTCATCTCTAAAGGAAACATCCAATCATGTGTGATATTTGTCTAAATACAAATGTCGGTACTTTTCAGAGTTTGAATCTTCTGTCAGAAGTAGCTGTGCCTGTTGAGTAAATGTGTCTAAAACAAAGGCTGGAGAACATTTACCGAAATTGCAGGATAGCAGATTGTATAGACAGGAGGAAAAGGGACCAAAACCAAAAGACTGCAGTGGTAAGATCAGGTGAGTTTATATTTTCAATTTGGTTTTGAGATAAGACTATTGAGGTAAAAATGAAATAATAAATTAAAGGATATTGAAAATATTTTTAATCTATGATTCAATTTATTCAAAAATTATTTGCTGGATAACTTACTATGCACAAAACCATGCTCAAAAAGAACATAAAAATGACCAATAATGATAAGTTTAGGTTATTTGAATTGTCTAGCTATTAAATATAATCAAAGATAGAATATACTTTGGTCACCAAACTTGAGTTTGACCATTAGTAGTTTGAATTTGCTCAACTTATTTAACTCTTATTGAATTATTATCAAGATATAAAACTATACACATTTAAAGTATACAATGAAATGTTTTGATGAAATGTGTGCACAGTGAAAACATCAATACAGATAATGAACATTACATCGCCCTAGAAAACTTCATACTCTCTGGTAATCTGTTTCAAATAGTCCAACTAATTTCTTCACAATCTGTGCCCAGCAACAATATCTGCTGTTTTCCACTAAAGATAATTTTGCATTTTCTACAATTTCATATAAATGTAGTATTTTAAGCCTAATTCCTTTTCTCAATGTAATTTTTCAGATACATATACTCTGCTACCCATACACTCTTAATTCTTCTTATTTATTCATTATTATAACAACAATAACATTGTATGTTTATTTTTGTGTAATTTTTTTGTGTGTAAAATCACCAACTCCTAAGTGACAATAAATATACTTCTCTTATTCCCAAAGTTTAGATTCTTAAATCATTTCCAAGAAGGGTTAATATTCAAGATCAAAAAAAAAAAACTTAACAATTAAACAAAAAGAAGTCAATCCATCAAAACATAGGCAAGAAAGCTAAACTGAGACATCTCCAAAAACAGTTGTATCGATGGCCAATAATGCATTTATCATGAAGAAAGCAAACCAAAACTTCAATGAGATACCACATCATGTGAATCCGCCAATTCCAATAAAAATTGCCATATTACTAAATATGAGAATGAATGATATCAGGAAGGCTGGAAACAAGTATTGATGAAGATGTGGACAAATGGTGGAATGTAGATTTGCTTCCTATTGAAAACATTATGGGAAGTTATTCTCATAACATTAAAAATAGTTCTATAATAAGATACAGTAATTCTATCCTAGGTATCCATCCACCTGAAGAATAAAAACATGCTAACTTGAAATGATAAATGCATACCTATATAATGAGCAGATGGCAGCACTACTTATAATATCCAAGTTAGGAAAGGAACTGATTTTCTCAGGATGGATGAGTGGATGAAGAATATATGGTATGTAGACACTGTATACAACCTATTCTTTAAAAAAAATGAAATCTTACAATTTGTGACAGAACAACATGCATATAAGTGGAGATTCTGCTAAATAAATAATTCAGAATGATTAAGACAAATACCTGATGATTTCACTCACATGTAGAATATAGGGTAGTGAAACAAAGGAACGATACTAAATTAAAGCAAAAACAATCCTTAGAAACATTTCTGTAGAACTAGGCTATAGAGGGAAGGATTCAGAATAGGAAAGAAGGATGGAAGGATCCCAGTGGTGAAAATAATGGAAAATCAATTTATCAAATATTTTTGGTATCAAATAAAGTAAAACTGAGGAAAATTTAAATGCATATTTTAGAGTAAAACCAAAATTACAAAATCAGTGCTTGAAGAAAGAAATTAGGAAAAAAATCAGCAAGTTAAATCTCTAGTTGCTATTAAGATGGCAGCAATAAAGATGTGTGAAAGAAGAAGAGAGGATGGGCAGAGGAAAACCAGTGGTGAAAATTGCTCATGCTGAAGCTGTTTCTTTGAAAATATTAATGGAAGAAGTGTTTATAGAGACTGAGTAAGAAAAATGGAGGAGGTGGGAAATTCCATAGTCATCTTCATTAGAAATAATAGTCATAGATATAGATTTTCCAGAAAATGGGGAATATTATGAACAAATTGCACTAGTAGTTTTGATAACATAGATGAACTAGATAAATAGCCTGACAAAATGAAATGGAAAATCTGAGCTACTATTAAGGAAAGAACATATCAGTCTTACGGTTTTTCTCTCAGACATTGGAAAGGAAATTACACAAATCTTATACAATTCCCTTTGGTAAATATAAATAGGGAATGGAAATAAGACTTTCTGGAGCAGAGATTTCATCTATAGTCTACACAGGACTATAGGGTCATGGAGCTTGATTCTTGCCCATGTGAGTTCCTTTTTGGGAACAAAAAAGAAGAGTATGTGTATGTTCAGGAGATAAATCTAAACTGTCTGCTATACCCAGTTCATTGGCAATAACATTGGTTTGCTAAGGAGTACAGCACAACACTCTGACACAAAAGGTGTAAAGGGAATATTCTGGCAATATTTAAGGTATTTTCCAGTATTCATTCTATTGCCCTTCTTAGTTCATTCAATTTTTATTTTTGTGTTATTCAAACTTGTACAAAGACAGAAAACAAATGGTCTACCTAAGAACTGAACGTGGAGAGGTAAAAACTATAAATCTTTCCTTCAGAGTCAGCATGTCCCTATGATAATTTGTCTCTGTAAATGTGTTCCAATTTTCTGTATTTATCCATGACCAAAGTTTGCTGAATCTTTTAATTAATAATTGTCAACTGTCCTCACTCCAAAGAAACTTTCAGTTCGACTGTCCACAATTGGTCTGATTGTATCTCAGTGAATTGCAATTTTAATTTAAAATGAATGTATTTTGTATTTTATCCTCTATGAAAAGCACTGATAAATGTTGAGGATAGAGTAAATAAACTGTAGGGGGCAGTTTGTTTAAGAAATTTGTTTTAAGACAGAAACCAAATGGTTTCACTAATATATGGGATATAGTTAAAAAATAAACAAAAGATTTGAGGAAAAGTCAAAACAAGCTAAGCACCAAACTAAACTACACAACTTTGAGCAGGAGGGAAAGGGGTGGGGGGGAATAGAGGGGAGGGTGGGGGGGGTAAATCTCTGGGATTGCAATGGTGTGAAATTTACATATAAATAAATTTAATGAAAAAAAATTTTGTTTTAAATTACAGGTAGAGGTGAGAGATTATAGTTAACAGCTTATGCACATTGAGTTAGTGGAACATCTTTATTCAAAGCAAATTATCCTAACCTATCACATACACAAATACTGTGTCTGTGGATAATGAGGGTGGTTACCTGAAGAGTTGTAATTTTTTTTTTTTTTTTTTTTGAGACTAGGTCTTGCTATTTTTGCCTGTGGAACGGCAGGCTCATGTTGCCTGGGGAACCATAGATACAAGCAATCCCCAGCCTCAGCTTCCCTGGTAGCTGGGATTACAGGTGTACACCACCACACCCAGCTATTTTTTGGGGACTAGGTCTCA
>PVHY01002927.1:34024-116990 GCA_004024945.1 Uropsilus gracilis | reverse complement strand
GCCCTGGTGGTGTGGGGTGGACCAGGGCAGCGGCTGCTCTGAGGCTGTGTGTGAGAGGGCACTTGGGAGGAGGGGGGGAGGAGGAGGAGAGATGGCTACTGGCTCTGTGACAGGGAGTCACGCTTCAGGAACCTGCAAGAGAGGGGAGGAGAAAAGCGACACAAAAGCGTCCTACAAAGGAACAGACCCGACCACAGCTGGAAGGAAGGCAAACCTTTGAATCAGGTCCTTGAAATACAAGCTGCAGGAAGCTAGAACATTTTGGTGGACTTCAAACTCTCTGCCTTCAACAACAATTTTCAGGTCTGTAAACGCTTTCGCTCTGCGCTGCTGGTTCAATTCCTTCAACATTTCTGCAGAACAGAGAAGACAGACAGGGCCAGGTTCCCATTAAGAGTTTTTTTTTTTTTTAATTAATATTTTTTTCAAGAAGTAGAGAAATAGGAAAATACTTGATACTGTTTCTTGGCAAGGCTGGCTCAACACCAACAGTTAAAAGAAGTCACAAACAATGCGTAACAAGCGGCAACTGGGAGGGGCCACGGAACCAAGGGGATAACGACTTTTCAAAAGCAAAAAAAGAAAAAAAAAGAAAAGAAATAAAATAAAAAACGAAAACAAAAAACTCAATACAGTAATAAAAAAAAAATCAAACCCAGAAATTGAAAGGTTGGGGGAGGGGAAGAGTCCCATACTGACAATCAGAAACATAAAGAATACATTACCACAGACAACTGAAAACCTTTTATCACTAACTAGGGAGCAAGCTCTCCAAATGCCAATGAGTGCTGATGTATTTGATACCAAGGAAAGCGTGGCATTGTGATGTAAGATGGGCTGGATATGGTTCAAAGGAATAAAAACCACAAAACCTGCAAAACCAGCATTCCTACGTTAGACACAGCCATGGGGTGGGGCCAGCTTCTTGGGGGTGGGGGGCCAGAGACAGACGGGGTGGAAGGTACTTCCTTTCATCTCACAATTTCAGACGGTGTGGGGAAGCAAGCAAGTGGCAGGGCCTGTCTGCACCACCTCCCATTTCGGGGTACTCTTGCTGGACCCCTGTCCTTGCTTGGGGCTTCAGCAAGGGAGCTGGCTCACAGTCCCAGCACATCCCCGGAGGTAGCCTCTGAGACCTTCCCACCTTGATGTGTACCTACCTTTGCTTGTTGACTTGACCTCCTGGGGCTGGCACAGAGTGTGCCCCAGGCTCGTGGGCTGCGAACCTGGGGGTATCAGAAGTTTGTCCCCAACCCACTCAAGGCTCAGAAGGGGGGTGGAGGAGAGCCTGCCAGCTACCCTGCTTCATTTCTATAGATTCCTTTATTTGTAAGAAGTTAGGGTCTTGGGGTGGCTGACCCATGTCACCCCTCCCTTCCCTTCCCTCCCTGCCCCATTGACCCCAGACAGTGCCTGTCCATAGCTTGCTGGGAGTTGGACAACAGAAGTCCAGATTCTTGGCCAGCGTCAGGCATTAGGTCCTTTGGCAGGGCAGGGGGTTGGGTCTGTGGAACTGAGCCCAGTTCTTCAAGTCCCCCTTCAGCACCAGCCTCCTGGACCATACCAAACCTTGGCTGGTGTTCTACGTCCACCCTCCTCTGCACCCCACTCCAGCCTAACCAGTCATCTCTGTTGCATGAGCCAGCTCCAGTCACTGCCACGATGCCCTCCTGTACCCAGCTCTGCCTCTGATGACATTTACGGGGCCCAGGACAAGCCCCTGTCTCCTCCCTCCTCTGTAAAATGGGGGTGAGGGGTCTGGCTGTATTTCTTTTGGGAGGCTGTTGAAGATCGGGTACCCTGGGTCAGGTGTGGGAAGAGTTTGTGGGCTCTGGAGTCAGGTAGGTCTTTTCCTAGAGGATATACTTGGGCTCTGCTAGAGACCAAGGAGAATGGTAAGAAGGGGTCTGGGCGGACCTGTATACCCAGGGGCTGCCCACCCACTGTGGGTTGTGTCAGGCTGAGGCCCTGACCCTGCCAAGCCCACACCAAGCTTTTTTTTTTTTTTTTTTTTTTGAGACTAGATCTTGCTATTTTTGCCCATGGAACTGAGGCTCACGTTGCCCGGGGTACCACAGACTCAAGCCATCCCCAGCCTCAGCTTCCCAGGTAGCTGGGGTTACAGGCACACGCCACCACGCCCAGCTATTTTTTGGGGACTAGGTCTCGCTGTGTTGTCCCGGGCGGGACTCAAACCGTGATCTCCAGACCCTGCCACCACTCCATAAGCTGTCACTTACAGGCATGCACCACCATGCCCGGCTGCCCGCACCACGCTTAGCTAAGGTGTGGGCAGCTTAGCAAGAGCCTGGAGGGGTGTGTGCTTCGGGCGGGATGTTGTTTGGCCCCTTGGGAGGCCCCTTGGGGTGTGCTCTCACCTGGAGCAAGGCAGACCAGCAGGGTACAAAGCTCAGGGGGTGAGGGCAGGGGTGGGTGGGTGAGGTGGTTGTAGTAGAACAAAGGTGGGGGGGTGCCGGGGGAGAGCCCCTTGGGGAGCGAAGGAAGGATGGATGGGAGGGGTCTGATCTCTAGAGCCTTTGGAGGGAGATCCCACATCATCCACTGGGCACCAGGGAGCTACCGGGAACTCTGAGCAGGGGAGTGACAAGGACAGACTGGGCTTCAGACAAATCACTCAGTCACACAAGGCAGGACAGGGAGCGACAGCCAGAGTCCATCTGGGAGGCAGGAAAGCAGCTGGGTCTCAGAGCCAAAACTCAGGAAGCACCTGAGCTACACCTCAGCCAGCTCTGTGACCTTGGGAGCGTTCATCAAGGTCCCTGAGCTGGTTTTCCCATTTGTGGAGGGTTAACCAAGGCAGTGCACAGCAAGCGAGGGCTCAGGGCACTGCTGTTGATGGCGACCGTCCCATAACCCAGTTCAGAGCAATGGAGACCTGAGCCACCGCAGGAGGTGACAGGACAGAGAAAGAGACGCATTTAGACAGCAGACACCCTGGCACCTGGTACTGCAGGGGAGGGGAGATGCGAGGATGATTTTCCAATTTCGGGCGGACGGTGGTGGGACACGGGGAAGGAATCTGAGTTCAGTTTGCAGTGGGCCTGTGGAGGTGCAGTAGGTGGGGCCGTGGGCTGGAAGTTGGGGAGCAGGAACCTGAGCTCTGGGCCTGGAGAGACTCAGAGAGAGACGGGGGGGGGAGGGTCTGTGGTTAACCCTGCTCAGACATGTCAGCTCCAGAAAGCACCACCAGCTCTTTTGGGGAGGAAGAATGCATCCCCAACCTCTAAGCCAGGTGTGTGATGTCATCTTCATGAAGGGAGCAGGTGTGGGTGGGGGGAGGATCTGGGCTGTGGTCTTGGAGGCCTGGCCACCAGCTGGTTTTCCAATGCTGCACTAGTGACCATGTGGTCCTGGGCAGGCTGCCCCAGCCTCTGGGCCTTCACTTCCCCTGGCACCTGGGCACCTGCTCTGTGGCCCCTGCTCATCTCACTGCTGTGGTGCATGAGGCAGCCCACAGACCTGCCAAGTTAATCATGCTGGCGGGAGGCGGGGAAGGCAGGGAGACAAAAGGTGCCTGACCCTCTGGGTGCAGGCGTTCTGTTCATTTTTGAAGATTTCCCCTCAAATCCAGGTCCAGCAATGATGACATCTGGGTCCAGCTCTGGCCCTAGCAGCAGCCCTGATGCCTAGGGCCTCGGGCTGGGCCTGGCAGGTGCCAGGAGATCCAGGTCATTGTTAGAAATGGTGCCGCTTTCTGCCATTACTGGAAATCTGGGTTCGGTAGTTGGGCCAGATTACTCAGTTTCAGAAGAATTTTTCAATTTATGTACATGCTCACCAGGGAATTACTTTTCAGGACAGGATGCTGAGGCGTTGAGAATCGATCAGGCTGGTACAGGGCCAGTGGCGGGGATGGCACTTGGGGAGGTCACACCCCAGGCTGGACTGGAGGAAGCCCACTGCCCTGCTGCCCACCCTACGTCTCAGCAGAGGACAGCCCCATGATGGCCAAGGGGTTTGGAGGACTGTGGGTTCCTGCGGTGCCAGGGTTGGTGGCTGCAGTCTTTGGAGCAAAGCTTGACCTGGGCTGGGTCTTCCAAATGGACCCCCTCCCTCAGCACCCCAGCATCCTGAGAGTTTGGCTGCCTCAGGTTTACAGAGGAAGGTCCAGTGACCCTCTGTCACCCCACCCCCACCTCAGGCGCCTTGGTGGGAGTGAAACCTTGGCCTTGGGGTCTCCCGGCTTTAGCGAGAGGTCCCAGCTGGGCCTGGTCCCACACAGGTGGCTGCTCTGTGCCCTTACTTGTCCCTTCTCAGGAAACCAGGAAGAAGTAAACACCACCTGCTCACGAGGCCTCTTTCTAGGCTCCCCCCATGCTAAGAAGCATCTCTTCTACCACCAAAAAAAAATGCTGCAGTCATTCTCTCTTGCCCACTCACATGGTGTCTCTCTGTGCCACCATCCTCTCTCACTGCAGCAGCGTCTGCTGAGGCTGTCCTCTCTGCTGCTGTCTCCTCTAAGCCACCTCCATATAGCAAGCTGGCCATCAATCAGGTTCAAGGCAGACAGGGATGAAGGGGGGGCAGCAAGTTCCTCTAGTATGCTGCCCCCACCTCAGCTCCTGGGGTGCCTTCACGCCACACTGGAGCCTCACTGTAACCAAACAAGCTCTCCTCCAAATCTTCACTCATCTCTGTGCCTCCCTTCTTCATCTGCCTAATTGCCATTGACCCGCCAATACTCTTAAGACATTATCTTTGCCTCTTTCTCCTCTCCTCACCTCCCCCAGCCCTCCACCTTCCACATGCTCCCACAGTCTACTGTTTTTATCTCTTTAGAGCCTTCTATGTGTTGTCATTATTCATGTGCTTGTCTCCTGCACTAGATTGTGCTTTATTTATGTTTTTTGTTTGTTTGTTTGTTTATTTTTTTTGAGACTAGGGCTCGCTATTTTTGCCTGTGCAGGCTCATGTTGTCTGGGGTATCACAGACTCAAACAATCCCCAGCTTCAGCTCCCCAGGTAGCTGGGATTACAGGTGCACACCATCACACCCAGCTATTTTTTTGGGACTAGGTCTCGCTACGTGCCCCTGGCAGGACTCAAACCATGATCCCTGGCCCCGGCCGTGGCTTCTTAGGCTGCCACCTACAGGCATGCGCCACCATGTTATTTATGTTTTTAATGTCAACACTCAGCTCAGGGCCTGGCATACATGCAGACAGAGTGGCAAACTGCAAACCTCAAGGGGTGGAGTTCATTTCCCCGGTCTTTGAATCTCGACTGGCCATGTGACATGCTTTGACCATGGAAGGTGGTGGAAGGGACATTGCATGAGTGTGAGCCACGGACTCAACATGTTTTGCTTGACTTTGCTCATTTTCTTAGGGCTTCTGCCACCACCATCATCACCAGATGGATAAGGCTGAGCTAGTCTGTTGGAGAATGAGAGAGCACATGGAGCAGAAACGAGTTGTCCCAGAGGAGCCAGTTACATCAGGCAACCCGCACCAATATCAGCTGAGTCTGACTCACATCAGCTGAACCCAATCCAAATTGCAAACCAGAGTCAAAGTCTAAATAAGTAGTTGTTATTTTAAACTGCTGAGTCTTAGAATCGTTTGTTATGCACCAAGAACCAACCAATACAGAAGGCATGGATAAATGGTGGGCTCAAGCGAAGAGAAATTTGCATCAAGTTTTCCTTTGCTGGTTCAGTTTGAAGTTAACTGCTATGTGTGCAATGTGTTTTCAAATTGTGGTAAAATCTACCATCTAAGCCATTTTTTAAGGTATATAATTTGGTTAAATAGTGTTAACTACATTTATACTGATATGCAACTTCTGAAATTCATTTTATCTTGTAAAACTGAAATTTTATACCTATGAAACATCTTCCCATTCTCCTCTTTCCCTAGCTCCTGGCACCCAGCTTCCCTTTCTATCTCTATGAATTTGCATATTCTAGGTACTGTAGCATAGTATTCTCAAGGTTCATCCAGGTAGCATTGTAGGAAATCCCCTGCTTTTTAAGGCTGAATACTACTCCATTGTATGGATGTACCACCATTTGTTAATCCATTAATAAATTACTAATACATCATTATCAAATTAATAATCATTAATAAATGTAATTATCAATAAATTTGTCAATCCATTAATAAATAAATTAATAACTTAATGAATTAATACATGGACAAGAGACACTTTGTGAGGCTGGGAAATTTTGACTACTGTGAATAGTAAGTACTGCTATCAGAATGAGGCTGATTTTTTAACACAGTCAGTTATGGACATCTCTAAATGCCTTGCACCTAACCCCATCATAAATGATTATGATAAACTAGCTCTTTGGACCCAGCAAAGAGGGAAAGAGGAGAGAGGACAACTGGGGAGGTTCTGTGATGCTGGGTACTTTGGTCAGGGTACAGTGAGGCCATGAATAGAATCAAGACTGGAGATGAAGTTGCAGCCAAACTTCTGCCTATTTTTCACCCAACGACACAAGTTATTTGTCAGAGATGAATGGGCTCGTTCCAGTTGGACTGAGAGGGCTGTCTGAGGCAGTAATAAAGAGGAAGACATGTCAAATATTAAAAAGCAACGAATTTCAGTGGCTTTGCAGTAGAGAAGTCCATTAAATCAGAGCCCCAAGAAAGGTTGTGTGGTCAAATAATTTTTTTTTCAGCGTGCAAGGAAGAACCCTGCTAGATGATAAATGCTCCTGATTCCATCGGTATTTATGACACATGTTTGATAAAGTACCTGAACAAATTATAAACTCAGAGCAGTCATGAAATATACTGAGAAAGCCCAGCGAAGACTGTGTCAAGCAGCCCAGAGGAGAATTCATCCTGGAGCAGAGCAGCCCGCAGTGCGCAGACACATGGGAACAGATGATGACTGTTCACACACAGAACAGTCACCTGAAGCTTCTGCTTGGCCAAGTCGCAGCCCATCAGGGGGCCTGACCCAGGCAACGAGCCCTGGAGCAACCAGCCCCAGAGGGGCAGCTGCTGGCCTCTAGCTTCCAGGCGAGAGGAATCAAAATACTCGTGGTCCCGGCACCCAGCCTGAATCAGAGGGGTGCACTCCCCAGAAGTCATACCAGCCCCAACCTTGGGGACAATAAGACAGGGCAACCTAGCTCTAGCCTCCCAATCACATGACTCCCCCAAACCTGACTAAGGGCTCCTTCTTCACCTACAGTCAAGGAACACCTGCTCCCTCATTTCCAAACTCCTGCCCTTCACTTCTCAGAGCCTTCTCTGCCCTGTCCTTGCTCTTGCTCATGGCTCCATCCTCTACTCACATTCCCAAGCTCCAGCAAACTTCTTCCTAGGTCATACCCAGGACATCTAGTTTCTTCACATTGGTGAAACCTTCCAAGCATCACCATGTCTGTTTCCAGACTTGCCCTGCACCCAGCCATTCCAACCCATCCTGATGCCTCTCTGAATTTCCCAGGGACAGTCCACCAGTTGAATCTTGTTGGTCAGTGCCTGCATGGTGCAAGGCACTGGACAGAAGACAGGGTGATGACCCAGTTCACCAGGGCACAAGGCCCCCACAGGGAGAAGCAGGCCAAGAGCTATGTAAACACTGATGAGACTACAGATCTTCCTTAGGGAAGGAGGGGAGACATGGCAGCTTGGGGAGGGAGAGGCTGGGGTGGGATGCAGAATGCAGGGTGGGGGGAGGCTGGTGACCCCTTGCTAAGTATTTGGTAGAGAACCAATGCATAGGAGGAAGGCAACAGTGCTAATTCATTGGCTTCTCCCCATTCACTGAGCACCTACTACGTTCAGGCTCCGAACTAAGAAGATGAAATTGGTTTCCATCCCTAAGGAGTTCATCATCTCATGAAGGAGATAGATACTGTGCTGGAATTAACTCATTTGCAGCTCAGTGTTGGAATCCCATCTTTATTGGGGTTACACCCCCAAACAGGTCTCTGCCACTGTAGGAGCTGAGGGGAGCAGCTTGTTGGCAATTGTCCTATAATATGAGAGTGGAGCTGAGCTGGTCTGTTGCTCCAGCCCCACACTTTGAAGGTTCAGTGGTGCTGGAGCGCCCTGAGGAGATGTTGCCAATGGCGGGGTCCCAAGCAGACCCCCACTGTGATGGACCTGCCTGGGCTGCCTCCTTTCATTGTTCATCCCGACCCAGTTCCTCAGCCTCAAATACATCTTCTTCCTGCTGAATTCTGCCAGAGCTGGCTCTTGTGCTTGGTACCCCCAGACCCTGAGGTGTGGGCACACAGGTGCCCTTGTGTTACCTCATCATTATCTGCATGGTGAGCCTTGAGGCAAAGCCTGCCCCCGAGCTCTGGGGGTGTGATGGGCGGTGGGGGAGGGGGGTACAGGGTGCGAGTGGGCAGGACCAAGGGCAGGAAGGGGGGTCCTGGGGTGGGTCTGGGCTTGACTGGGGATGGGCGTGGGACTGATTAAAGGTGGACAGAAGGGCATATTTGTTAGCATTGTGTCCATGCACGACCCTGAGCTGTGTGTCAACATGTTTTGGGGACAGACAGCAGCAGAGCAGGGCTGGAGTAGAAAGCGAGGTGAAGCCACAGGCCAGGGTAGGCCCCCTAGACAAGCTGTTTTTAGGAACCATAAATAAAAGTCCTGGGAAGGAACTTTAGAAAAGTTACCTGGTTACCTGGGGTCCAGGGGGCAGGAAACATGGAGAGCAATGTCCGGTGTTAGCAAGGAGGCCAGGCCAGGGTGACAGCAGCAGGGGTGTCTGGCTCTGGAGGGGATGTAGAGTCACAGGACTCCACAGACCATGCAGGCCTGGGCCTGGGGGGCGAGGGGGACGGGGGTGTTCCTAGGATCCCCCCTAATTTTAGTACCTGGGATCCAGGCTCCTCTGGGGCAGAGCAGTTGGAACCAGGTGCTGCTTGCTGCCTCCCTTGGAGGTTTTCCTTCTTTGGACGGGCATCCTTAGCTGTGGCCCTCAAACTGGTGGACCCCCAGCCTGGCCTCATAGGCCACACCCGCAAAGGGCTGCCCATTGGTCTGCCTCTCTCCTGGGCTCTGTGCACTCTAGTTTTGATTTCACCATTAGTTATTTGAGGGGCAAGATGTCAGGTTTCCAAGTGCAGTGAGAATGTGTGGGGACCTGCTGATGGGCCTCCATGGCTGTCCTTTTCCCTTCAAAGATCTGGCTGACCTGCCTTCCTCACGGAGTCCTGGGAGGCCGGAGTCAGACAGCTGTGTGTGTGTATGGGGGGGGGGGGGGGGCGGCAGGAAGGGACTGGCTGGGGAAGAAGCAGAATGAGAGGGGCCCAAGGTCTCTGCCCCCAGCACTGCGGACCCTAGAGGAGGACAGAAGAACAACAGGGACCTGGTGAAGAAATGATAAATCCAATGAAGGACAAAGAGCCCCAGCACCCTGACACGACTCCACAGCCGGACTTCCAATGTGCATGTCCCATCGACACAGCCTCATAACCTCCCAAAGTTTCAGCAAGCTAGGGTTTTGGAAAAGTCAGTCACCTGCCTCAGGAAGGGGTGGGAAGAAATGCCTGGGAGAAGTAGGGGGACGGGTAGGAAGGACATGCAAGGAAAGGAGACACATATTCCCCCAGTCCCTCCACCAACTTTAGCTAAGTCTAATGCCCACCAAGAATTCTGGGAACCGCAGTCCCAGCAATAAGTCAATAGTAAGACCAGGTTCAAATGCAGCAGCGAGTCCCTCTGCAGTGTGAGGCATTGAGATAGGGAGCCTGGGCTCTGTGAGATTGTGGGGGTCTCCTGACAGCTGTGTCGAGGTCCCCTGTGATGACACAGAATTGACCTGGAGGTCCTCCGTGGTGCCAGCCATGGCCCCCAGCCCGGGCCCAGGAATGGGGAAGGCCGTCTGGGAGTCACATAGGAACCATCCCTGCCACCGCCATCCTGGCCTGCCCTGCCCTTGGTCACTGGCCACTGGGCATCTCTGGCTTCCTGGAGAATCTATAACTGCTGTGGTGGCCCAGGCTGACTCTGTCTTTGGGAGAGTGTGGCCTCTGGTGGGTGTAGGTGATGGGGAACCTCAATGGGATGGGAGGATCCAGCTTTGTCCCCAGGGTTCTATAACCTGGCCATGAGGCAGATGCAGGAGAAGGTATTCCCAGCCCAGCTGACCAGGATCTGGGAGCATCTGCAAAACAACCACAGGGCTCTCTGTAGCTCCCGGAACACCCTTAGTGTCCCAGCAAAGGTGGAGCCAGGAAGGGAGTGGGCTGGCCGCTCTGGTCACCAGATGCCGCCTCTCCGCTCCCATGGGCTTTCTCTCTGCTTTCTGGAGGTCCTGAAAACAACCCTTCTCCTTCTTCCGCATCTGCAGGATGGGGTGTGGCTGGGCCTCTCCTGTTAGCTGGAGCTGTGTGGTGCCCTGGGCATGATGAAGCAGGAGCTTCCCATTTCTCCAGTGGGTGATGGAGAGAGGGAGTCACTGCTCGACTCAGTGCCCAACTGTTCACTAGAGCAAAATTAGGGCCTGGATGGGGATAGTCTTGTTATCCCAGGGCCTGGCGTGGCTCCTGGCTTGGAATAGGTTTCAGGTAAGGTTTGAAAGAGTGATGGTGGAAGTGGACAGTTGGGTTGGAGCGGTTGTCATGGACTATGAGGCCTCAGCCTGGTCTTGAATGGACAGAATGGAGCTGATGGCTGGGCGTGGGGGGCTGTCCCTGGGATGTGCAGCTTGAGCAAAGGCAGAGGCAGAAATGCACATGGAGGGCCAACGAGGCTCCGCGCAGAAGGCAGAGGGCTAGCGGTCATTTCCAGATTGCCAGCATTCTCCCTGCAGGCAGGCCCCACTGGGGAAGGAAAACCTGCAATCTCTAGTGTTCAGCTCTCTCCCAGCCCAGAGTAAGGAATGGCGGAAGCAGCAGGGCTGGCCTTGCTCTGTGACACAAGATCTCCCCATTGCAAGCCCCTAGCTTCTAGGCATCTGGGCAGCGATGGGATCAGCAGCTTGAAAGCAGTCTTGAAGGAGAAGGGACGGTGTGTCTCACTGGACAGAACAGACCTGGGGATCTGCCCGAGCTGTCAGTCCAGGGAAGTGGAGACCTGGGGGCAGCAAGGAGGGGCTGCCGATCAGCAGATACGTGAGGAACTCTGACAACGATAGTGATGAGAGAGTAGGGTAGCCTTTGACTCAGAGCCTGCTGTGTGTGGGGCGACCCCACCTCACATGGCTTGCTGCCTTTGAAATTCTGAGTGTCTGGGACATTTTCAGGCTCAGAGAGGTGGGTGGGGTGTTCTATGTCACCCCCAGGAGGCAACAGCTTGTTTGCTCTGGTATGGTACTGTCCCATTCTCAGTCTTGGTCTGTGCATCAGGTTTACTCAGAGAGGCACTGAAAGAGACTGTTGCTCGGGTCCCAACCCAAAGTTTTCATTTCTATAGTATGGGAGGTAAGCGAGGCATTTCTAAATACTCCCCCAGGAAATTTTAATGTGCAGGACATTTGAGACCCTCTGGTCTCATGGCCCAGTCCTGCTGTTATTTGCCTTTTTGTCCACATTTCCAGAGTGTCCAGATTTACACTCAGAGCTCAAAGAAATTTGCTGGAAGAAAAGATAAAATTAAGGAATGACAGCTCGAGGAGCCAGAAATTTATGCAAATGAATACACACACACTTTCATACATATGTTTATGCAAATATTCCTGTGGCCCTTGCAAATCACTCACCCGCCTGCAAGCAGCTGCCTATGATTTCTTGGTGAGAACCCTGGGCAGGGTGCCCAGGTTAATGACAGGTGGTATCATGACCTCCCAGAACAGACATCTCTATTAGCAAACTCATCCCAGAAGTCTCCCTGGGACTGTATGCCAGCCCCCTCCTTCCTCGCCGGGGCCTGGGCTCACTCAAGGCCACAGGCCAGGAAGGAGTCAGGAGTAGCTGGGGGGTTTGGAAGAAAGATGGGTTGGTGGGCATGGATTCAAGGCCACCAGGAGTGTGAGCAGAGAAAGCGGGGGACTGAGAGCTGAGGGAGGGCAGCTTTGATGGCCAAAGGCCTGGCTGCCTATAATTCCATGCCTGTCAGGGTAGGTTGGCAGGTGGCTGGGAGCCTCCCCCCTTTTGGACAGGGTGCCCATGTGTGCCATCTGCCTGCCTAGATCCTACAGCTCACTTATACTGGACTTCAGAAGAAAACTTGCCTATTCATGGTGAGTTTCCTCCCTCCACCCACATTTCCTCAGTGGATGCTAATTGTGGCTCCAGACTTAATTGGCAGCCCTACCCCCAGGGCTTGCTGAAAAGCTGAGGCTGTTGGGAATTCAGGACTCTCCTGCATTGTTGCCTGGTGCATGGGCCAGTTCTATAACCTGCTGTCCCCTGGCTCTGGCCCCTGAGAAGAACTGTTGCCCCTGATGCACCACTGCTCCCTTCCTGCAGATCCCGTGCTTCCCAGGGCATCTTCCTGGAGCTGGGCACATGCTCCAGGCTGGGCACACTCCTCCAGTTGCTGTCTGGGATGGAGGGAACTCCTAGGGATGGGGGAGTCTGGGATAAGACTCTGAAAATCAACCTGAGAACGAGGCCATCTGGGGATCCCAACTTAGCCTGTCATAGAGGGCCCTGGAAAATCCACACTCAATTTCCTATTCCCTTAGTGGCCATATTCAGAAGGTAATGGCCATAATCCTGTAAGAGGCTTGGGGGATCCAGGACATGAGCTCTGTGAGTCTGAGAGTGTTGTTTGCTATTGCATAGTGTAACCTCAATACAGTTTTAGTAGCTGATGGAGCAAATGAGTGATTCCTGCCCAATACCCATCCTTTCCCTATTCTCCCCAAGTGTCCTGTGATTTCACAGGTAACTTGAGGTAGGGAAGATGGGGCTGTTGTCATGAGGGTGCTTCCTTCCAGCAGGGCAGCTGCATTCAGGAGCCCTTATGCATCCATCGCCCAGAGTATGCTGGGAAAGGCTTTCCTCGTTGAAAAGGCCAATAGCACAGCTCTTCCTGTAGGTGGTGCTGGTGAGAGCAGCTGGTGGAGGGGGTTCAAAGCTTTCAGGCTGTGATGGAAACCCAGGGACTGGTGTTTTAGCTGGGGACCAGAAGTCAGTGTGACCTTTCCCAGTGACCTTTCCCGGTGTGACCTTTCCCAGTGAAGAACTGCCACAGTAACCGCTCCTTCAAGCACAGACCTCTGCGAGCCCCTGAACGTAATCCACCCAACCAGTTCTTGTGTGCTTGGTGGCCAGGCCACCATGTTGTGCTGGGAGAAAGGCCAGCGTTACGGCCCTGCTGCAATCCACTCTCCACCCTCAGGGGTCACCTCAGGTCCTGATGACCCAGCTTTCCAAGAGGAGAAAGAGCTTTCACACCTGGAAAAATCTCCAGCAGAGGACTGGCTGGCTCTAATTCAGCAACCAGCCTCCCCAGAGGGCTTCCCAGAGATGTGGCAGCTGAGAGACTGGGGGAGGGCTGGGCTGCTTTCTCCCTGCTGCCTGCTTTGCTCTTGTGGTGACCTGAGCTACAGTTTATTCTTTGATTATTTCTGGCCACCCTTTACCTCCTCAGCTTCTCTGGGTGGTCTGGGAGATTCCTTGTGCGCCCACCACTCAGCAGTAGTGATAAAGGATGAACGAGATAAAGGTATCTCCTTTGGAGGGGGCAAGGCCATGGTTAGCACTCAGTTGCTGTGTCTGCTGAGAGCCAGTGCAGCCAATCTGGGGTCTGTTGGTGGCAGGTTGCTGACTTGAGGGACCAGCCTTTACCCAAATGCTGCCCCTTGGCGGGCTAGCCGTGGCATTCCCAGTGCTTCCTTCCCCTATGCTGAGAACTGGCTGGGATGCTGAGAGGCGAAGGGAGGGCACAGGAGGTAGGCTTATGGGGTTAAACAAATCCACTTAATAGAGTTAAGAGCCATTTGAACTAAGGCTTTAGGAAACATTGATCCCCTCCTCTCAGCTCTGGCTGTAGACGGCTGTGTGACCACGTCACTCAGGACTGGGGACCCAGTTCATCCAGAGTCTACAGTGAGAACCCAGAGCCCACCCAGAGCTCAGACCCTGGAGCCCAGAACAAACTCAGAAATGCCATCTGAGCTCAGTGCTTAAAATTTAGCACCTGAAGCTCCAGCCACAATCCCATGTTTGACACTGAGGTTCGATTTCCTGATTTAACATCCTGGAGCTCAGACAACTGGCGGGAATCCCAAGAACCCTCCCAGACCCAGAGTGCTAGAACTTTCCCATTGGTGCCTGCAGCTCTCTGACTGGCACCTGACAGCGTGCAGAGTATTAATTACGGTCAGAGCTTTTCAGCATGCAATAAAAAGCCTTTTAAACCATTCCGATGGGAGGTGATTAACTCTATTAAGTGGCATTATGGATCTTCCTATCTGTTGCTTTCATAAACATAGTTGTAGGCGGAATGTTTTATTATGGGCATAAAAATGTCCCACATTACAATGCATAAGCACATATTGATGTTATATTTCTTTACTGCGCTGCACGCCCCAGTCCCCAACCACTCTGAAAAGAAACAACACGTCTTAATAATTTATGCTCCAAGTTTTAACCAGGATTATCAATGGCAGCTTTTGAGCTTTCTCTTTTGGCAACACAATAGATCATAGTAAAAATGCACCGACAAGCGATGTGTCCGTTTGATTTTTTCCACCTGAATCAGCAGCCCAAACTCCAGACACAGCAGTTTAGGGCAAGCAGCACACTGAAGAATTTAAGTCTAAGCATTTAATCTGTTCTTTCCATAAATTTCTGCTGCTTGTGCTTTATAATGATTCTACCAGAGGAAGTTTATTTATATCGCAGATTTTCAGCATCAGCACATTGAGAACACAACGGCGATCGCTCAGTCAATAGCTTACAGCCATGTATAATATCACTCCGGAAATCAAAAGCCCATTTGAAGAAAAGAAGGCTCAGATTAAAGTCACTTTAAGACATCAATAACTTGGAACTGGCTGAAGAGAAGTTATAAATATCCAGCCCGTGCATATGCAAATAGGCGTTCGCAGACGCGCCCCCGTCGCGCGCGGGAACCCCCCGCGGACCCTCTCGGTCGCACGTGCAACGCCGCGCAGGGGCGGGGCTGAGCACGTCGCAGGGGCGGGGCGAGTGCCACCCCGCCCCACCGGACACCTAGCGGTCCGCGCGGGCTTCGGTGGGTCTGGGTCTTGACCTGGGCTTTCCCGCCCGTGCGGATTAGGAACGGAACCCTGAAATCCAATGAAAGGAGAAAACTGGCTCCTTGCCGGTTGCTAACCGCGCGTTAGGTGCTGGGCCACCGCACTCTGTTTGCATCGCCAACTTGCATCTTTCTGACTCAGTTACAGAAGCCCGGTGCGGGGATGGGGGGCATGTATGGACCCCCATCATCCTCATCTTGGACGCCGCCCCAGCTTTTACGCGGCTGGGTAGGGGTCCTAGAAGCACCCACACTTTGGAGAGCTCCCATGATGCGTGCGTCCTTCTCGCGAGAGTGGCCCCGGGCTAAGGAAAGGCAGAAGCCACTCTTGAGCCAAGTTCTGTTTCTCGCAGAGCCCTGCGAGTGTAGTTTCAAGTTGCTGTATTTAGCTGTTCTCTGCCCAACCTAGTGTATTTCCTCAGGGCAGGATGCCTGGGAGCCCGGGAAGATTTGGGGGCGCTTGGAAAGGTGTGCAGGAACACCTCAGATGGCCGTGGTGTAGACAAAAGGGCACGTGGTTTCGCTGGGTGGAACTGACTGGGGGGATGAGCTAGCACTGGCAGGGGAGCTGGGTTAGATCCCGGGAGGGTCAAGGCAAAGCCCGGATTGGGTCTGGTGAGGGGCCCTCAGGTCTTCTGGAATGGAGAGGTGAGATGTACTTGTTGCCTCGGGCTGGAAACCCAGGTGGGGCCAGTGAACTCTATCACCAGAGCTCAAAAGCTATCCTGCGCCAGGTAACCCTAGAGGTTGCCAAAACCTCCAGTGGCCAAGGACTTAGATGGCTCAGTGCCTAGAGATCACAGTTACCCCTTCAGGAAGAAGAGGAGCTGCTACTTCCCCGGAGCATGATGTATCCTGAACAGAGCTGGAGCAACAACACTGTGGTCAGTGGGCAATAATAAGACAATAAAGTTAATTTCTGCAAAAGTCTCTGGACAGGAGAAGGCAGAACTGAGTTAAATGACACAAAATCAATGAAGCTGATGACAAAATGAGACAGCTTTCTGTAGGGGGACTTTTGCCTAAAGATTTTGACTCCTGAGTCCCTGCCCTCCTTGCTCTGGCTGTCGCCTCTGCCCAGCACCGCACCTCCCTGTTGGGCCTCTGGTGCTGTGGGGCTACACTGCGGTGCTGGGCACTTTAGCCGCAGTCATTCATTCCCCTCCACACACTCATGTATTTGGCAGATGCTTATTGAGCACCTACTACATGCCAGGCACCGGGGGTACAGAAGAGACCAGAGCCCTGCCCCTGCCCAGCTGGGTGTTCACTAACCTCTCGGTCTCCTCAAGGGCAGGGACATCGGGCCAGCTGGCCCACAAGGGCTGGCAGCGCCATCCCAGAGACACGTCTTCACTCCTGCGCTTGGCTGTTCCCAGAGTTCCAAGCAAATGGCCTCTGGAGCTTCGAGCTGCCTGACTCAGTCCCTTTTTACTTCCCTACTTCTTAAGGGCCCCAGCCCATGAATTTTGAAGAGCTTTTCCACCGACAAAGTAAGGGTAAGGCTGCGTCCTTCCACATCAGTGACCTAGTTTGGGAGGGGGATTCTATACTCATGGACCCCCTTCCCCACAGTCCCCCCCAGTGCCAAGGGGACTCCAAGTCAAGCCCCAGTTGGAGCTTCGCAGGGCTGGGAACTGGGTCTCTGATGAATGCAGGTGAAAGCAGGGGGAGCTCTGTGCAGGTGTGGTCTGTTTGAGGCTAGAGCCTCATGGCAGTTACCTGAACCCCTCTTCCCTTTTAGACTATGAGAACCAGCTCTTATTGGGGTGGAACGTCCCACTTTTCTGGAATTCTCTACCCTTCCTAAGTTGCTTTGACAGGCACATACATACTCTTTTGTAGTTCCTCTGGGGGTGCCTGGGTTTCCATTGGGCAGCTGTAGGGGTCAGGGGTTGGTGGCTGGGGAGCCCTGTGGAGGCCATAAGCTGCTTGACCTCAGGTGGGAGTACCTGAGGGAATTGGAATTTAGGACTGGTGTCCACAGAGGGAAGAGGTAGGTGGAGCTGGGGCTGCTCAGAGCCAGCTCTTGTGTGACTGTGGCTTGGGCATACTTCTGTAGTCAGGAGGCTGTTCACTGCTGGGCTCCCATCCAGCCAGACTCTGGCCCAGGCCCTGTCCTAGGCAACTGGGGCAACAATGAATCACTGGGGAAAACAAGCAGTTCAACCCAAAGGCAGCATTGGACCTGGGGGTTCCATGTGCTCTGGGGGTGGGGGCAGAAACAAGGCTCCAGGCTGTCTGATTAGGGGTGGGGGCACTGTGAACTTGTGCAGGAGTTGGACTGAGTGTGCTGTCAGGCCGAAGGCCTGAGGGGCTTGAACTACAGGACCCAGGGTTGACGTGAGCAGCCTGGAGTGACAGGTGAAGGAGCTCAGCAGGAAACAAAGCTGTGGATGGATTTTGACTGGGCCAGAGGGCAGAGGCAGCCAGCTAGAGGGTGCATGAGAGACGGCTTTCAGAGTGGACTGCGGATAGTGACCTTGAAGGGGTGGGGCTGGAAGCAGGTGGTGAAGGGAAACAGACAGCAGAACAGGTAAGAGGTGAAGAGACCACTAGGTGGGAAGGGAGCCCTGGATCAGGGGGGTGTGAGGGTCTGGGAGGTTACTTAGGTAGACTGAGTCCGGAAGGTCTTGGTGAGAAGAGCTGACGGGGGCTTAGTCTTTGTTAGTCTGGGTAGAGCTTGGGCCCACAGTTGAGCACCTCATTAGCCCACAGCAGCCTATGCAGGGACCCTGGGACCCTGAACCTCTGGGACTCTTCATTCAACTCTTCATCTTACAATCAGGGAGGCAGAGATTCAATGAGGTCTAATGGGGATGCGAACCTGGGCCAAGCACCAGGCCGTTACTGTTTCACTGCAAATCCACCCGCAAGGCCAACCTAGAACCAGACCCCAACGATCCAACAGTGCTTGTGGGCTAAAGACAAGGCTCTCAGCAGTCTGGGTTTCTGTTGAGATTCTGTCCCTGGGCATTTGGGGAAATTTTCTGTTGCTGAACCTATGCTTCCCCATCTGTAAAATGGGGGTCCTAACAGTACGCACTTTAAAATGCTGCTGTGAGAACTGAACTAGCCCGTGCTTGAAAGGGGAGCACCCGAAGGTAAGACCCCCATCAGTCCCACAGGGTGCTACTTACAGGCTGCTTGAGTTGAACCCTGCCAAATCCAGGGGGCGCCATTCACTTCACAGACAGCCTGGGTTCCTTCAGTGATTGTGACAGTTCCCTGGTAGGTGGCAGGCAAGGGTCTTGAGAAAAGGGTATCTTTAAAAAATTACACATAAAGTTGCTAAATTGGCCTGTGGCGGGGGTGTTCTAAAGTCATTCACAGTCGAGTGGGGGAGACAGACATGAAAATAGACCGTCAAGATGCTCGCTGGTAAGACGGGTGAGTGAAGTCTGCGCGGGTACGTGGGGTGAGCTGAGGAGAGGATCTTGTCTCCCTGCTCTGGTTTCTGGTGAGGATGGTGCCACAGAGTTCTGACGTGAGACTGAGGGGTTACAGAGACCCTGGCCTGCTGGTCTGGGCGCTGAGGAGGGCCAGCTTCTAGGCGTCCCTCTTGCTAGGCGGGCAAGGGCATGAGGTGGCTGTGTCAGCTGACAGGCCCAAGTCCCTCTCCTCTGCCTCAGAATGTAAGTTTTGAGTTCTCTCCCTCCACATTCAATTCTGCTGTTGGGAAGACTGGTAAACACAGACTAAATAATCATAAGACCTCTGGTTCTACAGTGATTCCTGACTTCCTCAAAACTCACCTCCCACATTCTGCCACAGGACTGGTTCATCTCCCTTGATCCTCCATCATGGCTGCCTCACTGCAGGGAAAACTGAGCCCCATGTCTGTGAGGAGAGGAGCCAAGGGCACTGTCTATAAAGGGGACATGGTGGCCTGAGCTGAGCACATGGAGGGGCTTCTGTGAGCTTTGTGGGAAGTCCCAGGGTCAGCTGCTCTCCCGGTCTTTGCTGCCTCTCCTCTGACCAGCAACTGGGGGAAATCACACCCTGTCACCCCAGACCAGCAACCTACACTGATCATCCCCATCCTAGTCACCAGGGTTTGAGGTGGTTTCTGAAAGAAGGCATTTTTCTCATAGACTCTTGCATTGAGGTGTTAGGCAAATAGACTTATCCCTCTGTGCTTGCCTTCTGGGGGAGTATGGGACCCTCAGTGGGAGTGAATAGTAGGAGGAAGAAGGTTGGGAGGAGAGGCTGAGAGTGGAGAAGGGTCAGAGAGAGAGATGGTAGGTCCTTGGGGGTGGTGCTGCCTCTATAAATCTCCCTGAGGCTTCTTTCGGGCCTTTGAGCTGAGAGGCCATTCTCAACCTCTTGGCTCCTCCTGCCCCTGCCAGCCTTGGTAGCTGGAAGGCTCTAGAAGCAGAACCCACATGACCACCAGCACAGGAGGGGGTCCAGTGCTTATTCCTGAGGTCAAACCAGTGGTGTTCTGGAGAAGCCTGAGCTCAGAGAAGGAAGGGATGCCAGCCAGGCCTCCAGCTCTATCCTCTGGCATCATGGGGTTCCGACAGGGCTAGTGAATTTCTCTTGCTCTACTGAACTCCTCAAAGATATCAACACATGGTTAATCTTCCGTCTGTTCAGAGATGCAGAGTAATTTGCCCGAATGGGGATTTCTGCATATTTATACTAATGTCTGTGTTTAAACCTTATGAGACAGGGAATTGCTGAGAGATGTCCATTAGCAATATATACAGACTGCAATTATTTCTTTATGGTGTGTGGTTTGACTGCAGAATATTTTATTTCAATGGAAGTGGCAGACTTTGCCTACTGTGTTTTCTTATGTGCCCAAAGAAATCGATAAGAACAGAAAAGTGAAGAGAGGCGAGAATAAAAGGAGTGTGACCTTTTAGGTTTCTAGAAGCCTTGAATATGCTACACCAGGAGCTGCCTCCTCAGAATCTAAATGCACACACCCAGGTGGGGGAATTCACCACGTTTAAGAATGAGGAAGAAAACTTGCAAGGATGGAGGCAAATCTCTCAATTCGTTCACCCCAGGAGAAGTTGGTGGGGGTGGTCAAAGGTAAGCAGAAAAAAACAGAACAAGGAGTGTTGGATCCTCAGAGACCCCACTTCTGACC
Source organism: Uropsilus gracilis (assembly GCA_004024945.1). Lineage (NCBI taxonomy): Eukaryota > Metazoa > Chordata > Mammalia > Eulipotyphla > Talpidae > Uropsilus > Uropsilus gracilis. Next base: position 96,776 of record PVHY01002927.1, on the reverse strand, counting down.
CCCAGCACCTCTCTTTCTACGTCCACCCTAGAACGGGAGCAGGTTTTGATCGAAACAAAATACGCCTTAAGCTTGGAGCTTCACAAACCAACTCTCAGACCTGGAATCTGTACAATTCTGGCAGAAACTGACCTTTTTCTGGGGAGGAGGATGTACCAGGCGAAGGGGCAGACTTGTTTCAGGGCCTTGGAGCTGATACAGCCAATGTGAAGATGGGGCAGGAGGACTCTCAGCAGCACGTGCCTAGCAGGGTGGGAGTGGGAACTCTCCTGTGAGAGGTTGACCTGAAACTTGCCTGAACTCTACCTCAGCCTGCTCTACTCCTCCTTGCCTATCACTGGGATTTTCCATGTTGGTGCTCAAGGGCTTCTGGCAGGCCTCCCAGAGAGTTCATACCCTTGCACATGTTGGAGGAGGTCCCAATGATCAGTCACTGGAAGGAAGTCACTCAGCCCAAGGAATTCCCCAAGACACAGAGGTATCCTAAGGGGTACTGTGGATACAAAAGGCTGGATGAACCGGGGATGGTGACAGACAGATGAAATTGGACTTTGTGCAACAACAACCTAGCAATGAGTTTCTCCATACCTTCCCTTAGGGCCTCAGACCTTCTAGTCCTTCCCTTCGCTCGCCTCCTGTCATTCCTCAGTACTCCCCAGCCAGTCCTCACCAGCTGGGGCATCTAGGCAGCCAGTCAGGCCACTGCCACCTCCTTTCCGCCGGCGTTGGCCATCTTTGGCCTCTGCCTCCACAAAGCCGGCTTTCACCTGTGTCTCGATGTCCCCTCTGTGGGGAGGCACCGTTCTTTTCCAGCCTCAAAATAGTTCCCTGAAGTCAGTGCTGACTTCTCACTGGTTTCTTGCACAGACATTTTTTCCAGGAGGCGCTGGGGTCCAGAAGAGGGACAGATGGTCCCTTTCTTTTTATAACACGGCCAGTCTTTTGAAGTGAAGAGCTATAAACACAAGTTTTGCCTTCAGCAGATGTTCTGTGGGCACAACAAGTACCACTTTGTGCTCTTCAGCAACTGTGAGTAGTGTTGAGTGGGGAGGAGACTCAGACTGGGCTGCACACTGGAGCGTGTGCAGGGGCCCTGGGGCATGGCCTGGCGTCCCTGTTCAGTCTGCAGCCAGGGCTGTATCTTTCTGCTCAGTAGGTTCCAGAAAGCCGTGTCTGCTCACCTTGCTTGAGCCCCAGGAGCGCTGGCTCCAGCTGTGCAGAGGCCACTTCTGAAAGGCCAGCCGTCTGGCTTTGTTTATGTGTTTTCCCATCTAGTTCTGAGGCTGGGTCCAAAGGCCAGGCACTGGGGTGGGCACTCCAGTAGAGATTCATGGTTGGGTCACTCTCTCTCCTTTCTGAACTGTTTACACTGGGTTGTCTAGTTCTTACAATGGCACTAGGCTGATGGGGGCACAGTCCCCTTTGCAAAGCCTGGGGTAAGAGTGACCAGCCAGATGTGGCAAGGAGCAGAAGGGGATGTAATACGTGCCTGGGAAGCCCAGCATGGTGGTGGTTGGTCCGCCTCCATCGGCGGCAGCGATGTGGGGTATCTAACTTTTTCTAAATGGACATGCTGCTGTTGGGTAGATTGCAAGAATTTTGTTCATTTAAGAGGGCATACGCTCAATTAATAGACCTCATTAACTCCAAAGATGTATCATCTTTGCACAGAATTGGTTCCTTCGCAGGATGACTGGCTCCATTAACTTTATTGCACTGGCTGTACTTTGTTAAGGTGTGAGAGATGCGGCGACAGAACCGCCTGACTGCTGAACTCCCAAGGCTCCTGCATGGCCAATGCCTTGTCTGCAGCGTCCTCAAAGGGCCTGAGGGCCCTTCATCGCATGACACTTTTAGAGAGAGCAATGACCAGTATACGTGACACACTGTTCTACAGACATTGGGCAGTCATTGAGGGACTTGTTGCCCTTTAGCCCTGAGTCCTGTGACAACACAGCTTGCAGCCAGCAGCCTCAGGGTATGGTGTAGCCAGAAGGGCTTGGTCATCAGCAGTTGGGGCTTTTGGTACTGAGTTCCCCCCCCCAGCCCTGGCTCTTATACCTGCAAGCCTTGGTTTCCCATCTGTGTTGTGAACTGACCTCACCCGAAGCCTGCAAAACGTACAGAAGTACAGAGTAAAAATATAATGAATATGGAACATCCATCTGTGTCCTTTCAGAAGATGAGGCCACGCCTGCCAGCATTGCTACCCACTCCCCTGGAGTGGTGGTCTCTCTGCCCCAGAGCCTGAGACCACCCAGCAGGGTCAAACTGCTAGTCACATGTGTGACATGATGACAAAGGTGACTGACATGGGAGAGCACAGAATCTATGTCTCTGTTCTTCAGAATGAATGACATTAAGTTGGGAGCCTACTACCCACACTGAAAACACCTTGCCTCATGAAACTGTTTGCTCCATGAAGGCAACAAATGTCTCAAAGAGAAGAAAGGCAGAAAGCAGAAGCTATTTTTGGATCTGTCAGAATTTCTGAAACCTGCTTGTTCAAATGACCTGATGTGCCATGCACCTTTGGCATCACCGCATGGAAGCTCCTGAACTTAGGGGCCCCAAGGTCCTTGACAATAGGTTCTATTTGGGTTTTCCATGGAGAGACGTTGCTTTGGCTCTTGAAGGTGCTCTGGACACCTGTGGACAAGTGTGACTGACTGCTAGCTGTGTTAATGCTACCGAGAGGGGTCTGGGCTCTTTAAACAGACCTTAACTTACTGAAAAAAATCACAGTAGAAGGGCGGTTTTTGAAAACCACAAATTAAAATTTAGGTCCAAAAAACATCCAATATTTGTGGAGACCTAGAGGGTGGGACTCTGCTCAGGAGACCCCATGAAAACTGCCAGGGGAACCACCAATCCTGGAAGGAACAGTGTGAGGCTCCCACCATCCCTGGAGTTACCCTTGTCATCTCTTCCTCTCCTTCTGGACAGAGCCTCCTCCTGTGCTACCCTTGACCCTGTACTGTGGTGTGTGTATGACTTGGCCCCTGAAGAGTGTGTGTCTTGTCCCTACTCTTCATCCCTTTCATTCCTTGGGGAGAGGCCCACACAGAGTGGGATCTGCTCTGACTGCAGTGGCCTGGCAGTGTTGCCCCAGGGGCAGGGCGTGGGGAGGTGGTGATTAGGCCTGGTGAAGGCTGGACAGACACTGGGCAGACACTGGACCCTATCTTGTGATTTCAGCCCATGGGGACAGAGGTGGCAGCTAAGGTAAATGTTTCATCTAGTAGCAGATGAAAGTTATACAGGGCATCTAGGGCATGGGGAGGTTTCATAGGGAATTTTCTAGAGACAATTTCTTGGGGGGTAATGTTACAGTTTGAAACTGCTGAATCTCAGTTTCCCTGCCTGCAAAATGAATGCGGATTTCTAAACAGCCTTTAAGGTAATATCCACTTCTGGCATTCATGATAGTGGTACTGGAGGGAAGGTGGAAGTGGTGACAAGGAAGGGGAGAAATTATTTTTTAGGGGTAAATTCTCATGAGCAGATAAGCAGGTGATAAGTTGCTTAGGAAAACACTGCTGGGTCTGTGGGTGGGTGGGGTGCGCAGAGATTCACTCCTAGACTCGAGGTAAATGTCCCTAAAAAACTCCCCTTTTAAGAGAAATGGTAATTTGCACCCATGGTCAAGACTAAAAGGGCAAAAGTCACAGAAGTAAAGGAAGGGGCCCTCTATAAAAAGGGATAACCAGCACAATAGATCCTGATGAGAAAGGGGGGAGGAGACCCTCCCCAAAGAAACCAGTGCAGTAGACGGTGGAATTCGAGATGCTTCTTCCTTTTCTCTTAAATTATCAGTCTCTCTCTGTGTGTGCACATGTGCGTGCCTACACGCACTGTATACATCATATAAAAAGTTAGAATATCTGTGACCTGATGCTGAGGGATAAGGAGCTGACATCCCCTCTCTCCTGGGCCATCCAGCCTGTCACCTGGTGTCCCTTTCAAAGGCATTTTGACAAGCTGGAGTGTGACCAGGGAGGGCACCAGCAAGGTGAAGGGGCCCTGCACAGGAGGGGCAAGCAAGTTGGCTGGGGAGAGCTAGTCTGTAGCAAAGGAAATTCTGCTGTCTTCACAGTCTGACGGCTTGTCATGTAGAACAGGGACCAACTTTGTTCCGGATGCCCTCGAGCAGAGGGCAGGACCACAGAAGTTACAGGAAGACAGCTCTTAACCGTTTAGCAGGGCAGACCCTGTCACCTCTGCTACCCCCAGGGGTGGCGGGCAGATTCCTGCTTCTACTAGATAACATTTGAGATATTCTTTAGCACAAAGTGTCTATAGAAACAAAAAGTTAACCCCCAACATGGATGAATGGAAGATATCACTGGTGTTCGGTGAGCGGGGAGCAAAGTGAGGGGCTTATGGTAGATGGTAATAAAATTTTGAGAAGATTTCAATAACCGCCAACTCCTGCAAACAGCCACCTTTGTCTGGGATGTGTGTAGACTGGGGCCTGGACACAGTGACAGCTACACTGAGTGGGCGCTTGGAAGAGGGCAGGAATAAGGCCTGAGAGATGATGGGTGGAAAGCAGCAGCTCAGGTGCTGTGCTCAGATGCCAGGAGGGCTGGTGTGTGATAGAGCATGCTTCTGGCGATGCGCTGAGGATGCCTGGTTTCCCTCTAAGATGAGCTTTTTAAAAGAAAAGTGATAATAAGAAAACAGGCATTGACAGCTTTTTCAATAGAACAGCAATCTCTTGGCCACTTTTTTCTTTCAGCCATTTAAGCAATGTTTTGTGTTCCTCACATGCTATGCTTATATATTTCTACCTGCTACATTTCAAGAACATTGAGTGTGCTTCTGAATGGGGTGTGGTTCCAGTCACGTCGTTTCTTGTTAAGTGTGTGCCTTGTTTTCTCCAGTTTCGTCTCCCTGGAATGCATTCCCAGCCTCAAACAGAAGCCTCTGGGGTCAGCCTGACAGGCCTGCTTTTCCCTGCAGGGAGAGTGCTGGTTCAATATTTGAGCAGTGCTCAGGCACAGGGGACTCACAGTGAGGCTGTTACAGTAGGAAACAGGTTAACGAGGAGTTTCTGGATCCTGGGTACTCGTGGAATCCCTAGTTGGGTGTTAGCATCTGCCACTGTCTTCCACCAGGTCAAAGTTCCCGAGGTCAAGGGGGTCTTTTCCTTGCAAGACCAGAGAGACCCCAGGGACTCATAAAATGGAGTCTAGCTGGTGTGCTGACTCCAGGGTGGACTTGACAACCCCACCCCGTGGAGGTAAGGAGGCAGCCGGCACGAGGGAAGTCCAGGAATGGGCTTGGGGTGTCAAGGTTTCAAAGAATGGAGTCCTTGGGGCCTGATGCGTAAAGTAGTAGCTGAACCTGTCTGAGATTAGACAAGTCTGGAAAAACCAAATATGTGTGTGTCTTGCCCTGTGAGAGATGGATCTGCTGAGAATCATAATGCTGCATCACAGGCACTCACCTCCAGCATTCTTTCTAAGACCTGGCACTGTGGAGCCCTTTGCCTTCCACTGGCTCCAGCTTTCACCCTGTCACTGACTGCCTTTGAAGACCTGGTTCACATAGACATCTCTTTTCCAGCCCCCACGTCTCTTATTGCAGGCAACCCCTGGCCTCCCCTTGCAGTGCAGGCTCTTCCAGGGGGGCTTTGGCCCTCTCAGTGCCTGATGTGATTTCTGGAACTGTAGACATCACTGTAGGGCTTCATGTCAGGTGGGAGCTGGACCTGTGTGAGGTACACCAACATCCACTGCCTGGCTTCTTCTACCTGGGAGAAGCTGGCATTGGCTCTACACACAGTAGGTGCCTCGTACTACATACATTAGTTGCTTCTGTAGTGCTTGGTGGTGCAGCTGGGAGGGAGGTGCAGCCAGTGACTTTTGAGTGTCAGCAGTTGAGAACTAGCCATCAGCCCTGTGGTAGGTGGGTGGCCCGTACTTCTGAGAGGACAGGTGAAGAGAAAAGACCTGTGTAGATAGAGTTTCAAATTCTATCTGCATTGAGATTCATATTTGCTGGAGGAGGGAGAATATTTGGAGGGGGGGGGCATGAAAGAAAACTAGAGTCACAGTGGGTCTGTGGGTTTGATTCCAGATCTGTGTTGAGGGTTATGTCAGTCAGGTCTGGGAGATCATTTCAGGCAAACTTGCCTTAAAAACAGTGGAGGACTTGAGCCAAAGGTGCTCCAGATAATATTTCTTCTCCAGAATTCTAGTAGGAGGTCACAACAGCAGCCAGCGGTATAGCAAGTGTGTGCCAGGCACTGTGTTAAGACTTCCCAGATGTGTCTGTGAGGATGGCACTATCACCCTCTCTGGGTTACAGATCAGGAAACTGAGGCTTCCTCTCCAGCATTCTAACATGAGTTTGGTGGGCTGGTGGGGAGCAGGCTGGTGCACAGGCTGGGCTGCTGGCTACTGTCCAAGCAGCTGGCCTCCTGCTGCCCACATAGCCTCACTGCAGCTTTGGTCAGTGGAGCTGCGGAGCACAGAATGTTCCTTATTCTGTCTGGGCATGGTGCCTTGACGGGGATGACTTGGCGGGGGTTCCCCAGAACCCTTGGCACCCTGACATCATGCCAAATGTCATAGGATGCTGAGCACCCCTGAGGGTCGATAGGAAGAACCCCTCTAAGATGGACAACTCCTGGGGGGTGGTGGTGGAGGGGAGGGTCTCAGCAATGGGCTGCTTCCTTCAGTTGCTTGTGCCATGGCAGAAGATGTGAATTGTTACAACCGGAGAAGGCAATTTTCTTCTGTTCTGAGTGGACCCCAGGAACCGGATGTTTTAAACATCATGATGTTAATGAGTATCTCTTAAGTCTACCAGGCAAATCGGTCCCGGGTTTTGCCACAATTCCTTGGATCCCCAAAAGGCCAAGCACACTGAAGAGGTCCCTGGTACTGGTAGTAATATTAACTACAATAAATAATAACTGCAAACTCTTTCATAGTGAGTAGGACATGCTAGGCCTGTTCCAAGGGCTCTACATCAGGTGGCCCAACCTTCAGCACAATAAGAGGTAGGTTCTATTATTATCTCTTTCTCACAGGTGAAGAAATTGAGGTACTTTCAGACTCGCTCCCACTCCTAACTCTGGGCCAGGTACTTGGTGCTTGGGGACAGGAGGGACTTTGAAATGGATAGATTTCCATTCCAGAGTATGGGGCAGGTATGGGGTGACGGGAAACAGAGTGATCAGGCTCTGTGAGTATCAGCTGGCTTCACCATGCCAAGGCTGGAGTCAGCTGGAGGGAACACCCAGAGCTTCAGTGGCCAATTCCCAGATCTGCTCATTTAATACTCTCGGACACTGGCAGGGACACTGAGGGTGGAATGGGGCTGCCACAGGGTCTTTGTCTGCTCTGACCCTGGAATTGCAGACCAGTTGGGAGAGGACGCAGGAGCAGGCTGACTGCATGGCATGGCTTGGCTAAAGCACAGAGCATGGGCCCTGGGCAGAGAAGCCAAGGGTGACGGGAGGGCAAGAGGTGAGGCCAGGAGGCAGGATTGCTGCAGTTACTTGACAGATGTGACCAGACCAAAGTCTGCAAGGACCTTTCAGGCCATCCCTGGCTGGGAGAAAATGCACTAGAGCCGGAAGGTGCCCATGGGTGATGGAGGCCTGAAAGGGGAGGGGGCGCCCAGAGGAGGGGCAGCAGAATCATGGGAGTTTTCTGCCTCAGTGCTTGAAGGGGCTGGGAAGGGTGTCAAGGATGAGCATGGGTTTTGCTCTGAACTCCAGGTTGATCTGTGATGTCATCCCTGAGACAGACAGAGACAGATGGAGAACAGATCTGTGGGAGGAGGGTTTCAGCTTGGATGACATTTTGTGCCTCTGGGTTAACCATGTGGGCAAACAGCTTTATCATGTGTCACAGCATCTTCCCTAATATTGAGGTCACAGAGGGATCGGGAAGCCTTGCTAAGTCGAGGGTAGGGGAGCCAAAATCCAGGACTGGGCACAGAATTGTATAGCTGGGAAGGTATGTCTCCTCTCCTTTGAGGACTGGGGCATGAGCTCTTAAAGAGGCTTGACCAGGGACTGCCAGCCCTGTCAACAAGTTTGTGTTCCCCATCTCTTCTGCACAGAGGCAGGGGTGGGGGCTTGGCTATTTATCCCTTCACTAGCCTGTGTCTCTGCTGAGGCCTCCAGTCCTGGGACCAGTGTCGGTAGGAGCAACTGTTTTCAGTGGTAAGGGGCGCAGTGCAGTAGATGTTCATGCTCACGGTCTCATTCACTCCTCCCTCTGACCCATGAGGGGGCAGCACTGTCATCCTTTCCTATGGAGGGATGAGGAAGGGAGGCTCAGTGAGATTTGGAGACTTGCCCCAGCCACAGAGATACTCACTCTGTTTCTGTGTCTTTGCCAGATGCTGCCAGCACCTCTCACGGAGTGTGGGGAAGCTGGTGCCTGAGCAGAACATAGCATGAGGACAGACAGCATGCCACAGGGTGGAGGTTTCAGGGGCCAAGGTGGGAAGGGAGGAGCTGTGGAACCCCAAGAAGGTGCTCTGCATGCCCTAACATATGATTCCTGATCCTGGGCAGGGCAGCCACGCCAGCCGCACAGATAGATCCTCAGGGCCCTTCTGAACCCTACAGCATCTAAAGTCAGAAGAGACTAATTTCCTTTCAAGTCAATCTAGACTTTGCTTTTTGGTCCAGAAACCGAGGGATCAGGTGCAACCTGGCTGCTCTTTCCTGGGACACGCAGGTGAAAAACCTATAGCTTTTCTGCCATGTAGCATGAGGCTCAGCACCTGGGACTTTTGAAAGTCCCATCCACCCTCTCAGCCACCGAAAGTCCTTCATGAAAGAAGCAGACGAAGATGTGTTCTCCAGAACCCATACCTCTGCTGAACGCACTCTGCTAGTACATGACAGTGGCATGGCGATCTCCTGGGGCCTGAGGTGGGTGCCACCTCTACCCAAGGATTAGCTCAGTGGTCCCCATCCAACAAGACACACGACTATAGTTGGTCATAACAGGATTCAAACAGAATGAATTCTTTTTTCTTCCCTTATCACTTTGCACACATAAAATCTATTTTAATTAGCTTTCAATATGTAATAATAATAAAAAAATCCCACCGATTGCTCCTTACCCCCAAACTGTTCTTAGAGAAAGGCAGATTTATCCTGTAAGTTTCTTAAGAAAATCTATATGTGCTCAATGCATTTAAATAACACTCATTACAGGGAAGTGCATGCAAGCGGCTTCTCTAGTCACAGATGAGAGACAACCGCTTGACCTATTGCAAATCAAAAAACGTTTCCACACCACCTTTATTTTTCAATTGGTTAAGTTTTAAATTAAAGTCCCAACACCTTTTTTTTTGGAAGGCAGACTAACTAACATAGCCCCAACAGAAATTTCAGTTCAGTCGATTGGAAGATAATTACAAGAAACAAAATGTGAAATTTTAAATCAGGGCACTAATGAAGTCTAAAAATACCAGTGGCCCATCCCTGGCTGGCAAGACCTGTTCTTGGTGGAGAGGATCTCTCCGTAATTACTCAGCCCTGTGAGGGGCCAGGTTGTCACGTCAAACAATCGTAGGGAAAATCGAGGGACTTTAATGAGCTAGATTGCAAGGAGCTCTATGGTGGATCTGATTATTATAATGCTGGGCAAGGTTTCAAAGAGAGAACAGGAGAAAAGGAAAGTCCTTTTTTTTTTTTTTTTCTGTGAGGAGTTCTGACTCGCACCGGTGTGGTCTCACAGGCCACCTGGTTCCCACTCGGCCGCTGCCTGTCATCTACTAGTGTGAAATCAATTGAGCTTCGGAGATGTAAAAATCCCTAGGGGCAAAATTAAAAGTGACCCAAATCCACATCCACGTGGTCTTGTCAGCAATCTGATTCTCACATGGCACGTTTCAAAGATTTGGTTTCAAAATTCGGGTTTCTTATTTTAAAAAATATGAAGTTGTTTGACATTAGCTATGACAGACAAATTATAGCTTTAGCAATAAAGGCTTTTAAGATTAGATATGAAAGGAGAAATTACTTGGGAAAAAAAAAAGAAGATGAACCACCCAGGCTTGAGTTTGGAGGCAGTTGTGTATGCATGCGTCATTGTCTTTCTCCACCGCAAACATAAGGGGACAAAGCTCTGGTGCCGGCTTTGTCCAAGGGACAAATGAGTTAAATGTAATTCTGGGGAGACAGCCAGCATGTTGGCAAAGTAGAGACAGTGATGGTTGGGTGACCGGTCGTCGTGGGCTAGAGCTGAAGGGGTTTTCCTGCCTCCCATGGCTTCTCTCCAGGCCCTGACCTAGCGCTGAGTCTACACCATCCCGCAGGAAGGGGAACCCCATTCTGCTCTTGTTTGTGGGCTCCACCCAACCACAGAGCATGGGTCGTGTCTCCTGGCCTCACAAAGCTCGTAGACATTTTTAAGAGGGAGAGAGCATAACCAGAGCAATCAAACAAAAAATCAATTTAGTCAATCTTTTTTTTTTTTTTTAAAAGATCCTAAACAAAGCAAGAGTTTACCAAAATTTAGATGTAATTTTCTATAATTTTGTCATTTAAAACCAGGGCTGATTTCCAAAACAAAGGCAGTCCAGGCTGAATCAGATTGAGAATTAAACTTGACAGAGATCTGAATGGGACTTTGTGGCTGGGTTGCTTGACAAGGCCTGAAAATTGCTCTAAAGGGTGAAGACAGAGATTCCTGAGCGGACGGAAGGAGGATAGCAAGTGGGTGGTGGACTCTCCCGAAAGCAGGGCCCTGACCTGCCTCCCGGCACAGTGGGGAGGCTGAGCAGCTGTGCCCAGAGGCCCACATGCTTCCCAGGCCATGGCTATACCCACTCCAGGGAGGCATGGAGACCCAGCAGGGCAGACAGCTGCTTTGTACCCACTGCCAGCACCTGGGTGAGCCAGGCAGCCTTTCTCTCCACCAGTTTCTGGAACTCGAAGGGATAGATAAGTCTGGGTCAGAAAGACCCCACCCCCAGCCTCCTGTCTGTGACCTCTCTGACTCCTGCCCCACTGACCCCCTCAGAAAGACCCAGAGGCAGGCCTATTTCTAATTGTTGGTGTCCTTTGCCCAAGCCCTCAGGTTGGGAGCTCAGCTCAACCCCTCCTCAAACCCCCCCACCCCCCTTGAGGATCTGCTTTGGAGGGGAATGAAAACTGCCCTGGGACTGGGGGAGTTTAACTGAAGGCCAAGGCTGGAGCGTGGGTCCCCCGACAGCACACAGAGCATTCCCTGGTCATTGAACTTGAAATTCAACCCACTCAGCACGTCATGGTCAGAGCTTCAGCCTCAGCTTATGCCCCAGAGCTACCCTCACCTAAAGCACAGCGGCAGGACACAGATGCATCATGTTCTCATTGTCCCCATGGTGCAAAATGGAGACCCCCTCCCTGCAAAGACTGGTTTCCTGGTGCCCTAGGAGGAGTGGACCCTTTGTGCTCAACCTGTGCTTGGCCTGGCTTTGGAGTCAGAGGTGCAAGTGCCCCGGGAATGGCTTGGAGGTGGAAGGAACTTGGGCTAGCAGGCTCTCCCCTCCATCCACTTCTTGCCCACTCACATTCCCCACCTGCCCTCCACCTTCCCTCTGCCTCCTCTTCTGAGGCTGGGTTCAGGCTGTCTTGGGAAGGGGGAGGCCCCACTGTAGTCCCGGGTTTGGGGGAGCAGTGAAAGAGCTGCTGGAGAGCACAGGGCAGTGGGACCCACACCACTGTCCATGCTGTCTTAGTGACCATGTGGGGAGGTGCAGATGCGGCATACGGAAAGCATGTGTGCAGCAGGACTTACCTTTGGGGTGCCCGGGGTCTGTGAACTCATACTTCCCCACGCCAATGGTCCTCAGCATCTGCAGCCCATGGGCCGAGTCGGTGGTGGGGGGCCCATTGGTGGCAGGGGCACCGCTGGGGAGAGTGGTAGATGGCTGGGCCGGCGGTGGTGGAGGCAGCAGGGGCCCTGCCATGTGGCCGTTGCCCACAGCGGAGGGTCCCGGGCGGGTCACCTGCCCCACTCCGGGCAGTGTGGACACAGCCAGGGGCTGTGGGCTGGCATACAGGGCCTGGGCGGGCATGTTGACCACTACGCTGCTCAGTGGCTGAGAGGGCGGCTGTGGGAGCGAGTAGTGGCCTGGCATCAGCGGGAGCTGGGGCCCCACGTGGGGAGGCAGTGAGGGGGTCACCCCGATGACCGGGGCCTGGACGTTCACAGCCGGGCTGAAGGTGGGAGGCTGGGCCACTCCATAGGAGTGTGCGATCAGGGCGGGCTGGCTCCCGGCGGCCACCGTGGTCACCCACGGCCCTGTGCCTGAAAGGGAGATGGAAGACACGTCATCTGCCGGTTACATATTCACCCAACAAACACTGACTGTCCCAGCCCAGGACTGGGCCCTGGGCTCACAGAGGTGGACAAGAAGCCAGCATCCAGGAACTCACAGGCTTAGATTCGCCTGCAGTAGCACCAGACAGGTGCATTTGGGGTGTATGAACAGCTGATATAGGGCTCAGGGGAGGATGCACCATCTGCCTGGGAGGGGCTGAGAGGCACCAAATGGAGAGAAAAGGGAGAGCCCTTTAAAAAGACCTGAGTTGAAATCTGAGTTCAACACTTGCTAGCTAAGAGCCCTGGGCAGGTTGCTTATCTTCTCTAAGCCTCATTCTTCCCATCTGTTAAATGGAACTGGCAACTTCTACCTCAAAGGCCTTCTGGGAAGAACTGAATGAGGAAAATACATATTTGAGAAAACAAAAACGAAAGCACAACAAAACCAGCGGCATGTCTGGATGTGTGAAATGTTCCAAAAATGCTTTTCCTTCCTTTTTGGAGAACTGCCATTCCAGAGTAGAGAACTGTGTAGATGGTGAGTGTGTGCTAGGCAAGGGAGAGCACCAGAGCTGTGCAAAGGCCCTGTGGTTCAGTAGGACAGGGCTGGGGGTGGTGGCTATGGCAGAGATCAGCAGGGGCTTCTGGCCAGGGCTTACTGGGGTCGAGGGTCAGGCTTTGTCGTAAGCAACCTCCATGGCCAGTCCAGGGGGAACAGGTAAGTTCATTTTGATCTTTATAGAAATTTTGCCTGAACAAGGGCTATGATAGCTCCTGAGACACTTGATATACGATAAAAGGCCAACTATACCCAGGGCGCCCTGAGCTCTGCTGACACTGAGATGACACAGTGAACCTGTGAGTATGGCAGGCGGGCCTGTGACATGGACGGCCAGGCTGGAACCCTCTCAACGAGTCTGGGTCTCCCATTCCTGAATGTGGCTTTCACTATGTCTCTGAGGGTGGGGAAACCGAGAAGAGAGAACAGGGCCCACCTAGAGGCTAGAAGTGGGGCTGGGGTTACCTCCCAGGAGTAAAACTGAGGGCCAGGGCAGGAGCCAAGATGGCTGGGTGCTGGTAGTGCTCTCTGTTCAGAGGAAGGTCGATGCAGCATGGATGGCCAGCCTTAGAGTTGGATAGAAAGGCTTCTGTCCCACTCTGCCCCCACTAGAGTGATCCTGGGCATGAGCTTCCCCTGAGGCAGTGTCCTCCCACCATGGACACCAGGGACAGTGAGGACACCACGTCACAGGGTTGCTGCAAGTGTGTGGTTGATACACAGACAGGGGAAGTGATGAGCATGCAAGGGGAGCAGCTGAGCAGGCTGAGCAGATTCCAGAGTGGGCAGTAAGGGTGGTGGCCCTCTGGCCTAAGAGGCAAATGGAGTCATGGTTCGCCGAGGACAAGGCACGTCATCCTATACTTGCTTTGCTCTAGGATTCTCCAGGGAGCCTGGAAGAAGGCCTCACAGCGCGAGAGCCCAGCCAGGGAGAACTCAGCTAACTCTGGAAAAGGGACAGAGCGCCGTGGAGGCAATGGATTTACAGGCCAGGGGATGGCCTTGAGGATGCTGGGGGCCTGAGGATGTGTACCATGGCCTGCTCGCCATTTTTATTACGGTTTGGATGATGTGGAGAGCCTAACCATGTGTGCACCTGACGTCCCGTTGGGAGGGTTGCGTGCAGGTGAGCAGCAGAAGCAGGAAGCGGAGGAGCTTGGGGTCACACAGGAAGGTGCTCATGATGTTTTGCCCTTGGGGTCCCATACCCAGCTGCCTAAGCCAGATTATGAGGAGAGGGACGGGGGCAGAGTAGTCACTATGACCGTCTTGGGGTCTTGAGTCAGCCTGTGATGGGGCTACTGGCAGGTGAGCAGTCACCCAAGGCTGCAGTGGGCAGAGGGCTGCAAATGGGGTGTTGGTCAGACTATGGGTGGGGGTCTTTGTGTGTAGATCCGAAGGGATGCAGAGAGAGGCCACCCCCTGGGGGCAGAGGGACTGGGGCATGACGCAAGGCTTTGAAGGGTTGTCCTGCTGGAGACACGATGGGGTGCAGGGCTGAGTTGGGGAGGGCCACGCTGACCTGTTCTGTGCTCCTCGGGGGAGCTCACAGGGAAGGTTCTGTTTGGTCACAGCCTGGGATGCTGTAGGAGGTGGCGAATCCCCAGGCCCGGGGAGGTGGGTGGAACATTACAGTTCTTAAAACCTCACCGGAAGGTGCGATTAGAGAAATTTGTTATGAATCAGAGAACTGTGGTTTGGGAATGACTATTCAAAATTGCCTGAAGCAGATAGACAGTTGCTCCTATAATGTTGCTGGCGCTCTCTTGTTCTCCTGAGTGCTTCCTTAGTAGCAGGGAAAGGGGTAGCGAGCCAGATACACCCCAGGAATTCCATACACTCCAGAGCAGTCGAGGGTCAGGACCTCTAGGAACTGAGGTTCCTGGGGGCCACTAACACTTGTCCCAGCTCTGGTGTAGGTGCTCTGACCCCGAGATCACTCACCTGGATTATCGCTCTCCCTCATCTGTTTGGAGGGTGGCTCGTCTGTGTCCCAGGGCGTGGACTGATTGATGGGCGTCTGCCCCCACCGGATGCTGGTTGTGAGTCCCTGGGACTGATTGTCCGCCTTGGAGATGCCGGGGGCCTGGAGGGAAGCAGAGCAGGAGGGTGAGTATAGGTTGGTGAGGTTGATGCCTGGGGGCTCCTCCCTGAGCAGTCCCTTGCTTGAACCTGGAGGCCAGAGGCAGAGACCTAACCCTGCAAATAGTTCCCTGGGGGCCATCACAGGGCAACTGAGGCAATGGTAGCAGCTATGGCTGCTGTTAAGTTCCCTTCTCCAGGAATACCCAACCTGGTGCTTCATCCACGACCCTTCATTCACTCCACCTGATCTACTACAAAGGACAGAGCACTCCATGCTGTGAGAAGTGGCATTCCCTCAGTCATGAGATCAACAACACGCTGCAGCAAGCTCCCTGGAATGTGCTGGGCACATGTGTGCTTGGCTCAGACTCAGGGCTACCTTGTGGTTGGTCCTTTGGCATTAAGAGGACAGCTCTTCAAACTCCTCCCTCAGCCCACCACCGGCCCAGTCTCTGAGGTCCTTAAGATTCTTTTGCTTGGAGGCGACATGCGGATGGTGGTAACTGAACCCCAAGGAGGACAGCTAAGCTCTTGCTGCCAGGTCACAGGTCAGGGTGCCCCTTGATGAGGCTCTGTGCTCCTTGCTGCAGGAAGGAGGCAGCTTTCTGCCCCAGGATGTCACATTCTAATTTAGATTAATGAGAAAATGAATCTCAGGGTGAAAGTAAACACAGGGACGGCTTGGTCTCCTTGAGCTACAGCTCATGATGGAATATTATATAGTCATTAAAAATCACATTCACTAAGGATTCTTAATGAGATAGTAAAATGTTCTCACTATAATATTAAATGAGAAAAGCAGGACATAAAATGACACAAATATAAACCAGTTTCACTATGTAAAACAATATGTGCAGGGGGAAAGATCTGAAATGTTAGTGGGGATGTTATTTTTGCCTGAGGGGATTATAGGTGACTTACATTACCTTGTCTACACTTTCCTATATTTGCCAAGTTTTGTTCTATGGCCATTACCATTATTTGTAATAAGCCAAAAAAAAAAAAAAATCCAATACATGTGTTGGGCCTGGGATAACTGGTATATTAGGGAGTATGCTTTTCTGTAAAGGTGGTTTCAGGAAGACTGAGCACAATTCTCCTGGGTGTATCCACAGCTCAGATTTTGGGTGAAAGGTGAGATGGGGTCCAGGCAGAGATGGCTGCGACAGGGATAGTCACAGAAGGCAAAGGAGTCTCAGGAAATCTGCAGTCCTCTCTCAGGGGAGAGCCATGTGCTCTTAGCTGAATAGATGTCCACCTAGTGACTTTGAAGCGCCTCCTAGTGCTGGGCATCTGTTCAGCAAGTCGCTCCTGGTTCCTGCCACTGCTTGGGCATGGCTTTTACAGGGGCTTCGATACACAATGCAGATGACAAAGAGCGCCTGCATTGGGGACTGCTGGCAGGAGGGAGCTGCATCCCATTAGGACCTGCAGGCTGCAGGAGCTAATTGTATTATGCTGCACTTTATCTTTGGTCTGCATTTCACATGATTCGTTTCTGTGACCAGAGCAGGAAACAAAGGAATACGATGAATCTCCTGAGGGAAGAACAATTCAGTGGCCAACCTTCCTCAGCAGAGGCCCATGTCCCATTCTGTCTCTGCGACTGATGGGACCAATAGTCATATAGAACTTATGTGAACAACACCCTTGCCTCTGCAACCTTCTCTAAACAAACTGCTTACCAGTGTGCCCTGTCATCAGCTTCTGTTTTCCAGGCTTTCCAGGTGCTGGAGGACTTGGAGGCACAGAGTTTGCTTCACCCCAAATCAGAGACGTGTCAGGGGCAAGGAGACTGGTAAACCCAAACAGGCCCTGTTTGGGTTGAAGTTTGAATGCAGAGACCCCAGCCTCCTCACCAGCTCCCTTTTTCACCGACAGTACAGAAGGCCCTCTACCAGTAGGGGGCGCTGCAGCCCCTCTCTGCTGCCGGGATTCCTAGGCCGCCCAGCCTAGAAGGAGGTCTGATTTTCAGGGTATTTGTATGGCCACCATTCTCTGCTGCTCAGTCAGCCTGTGTGCCCAGCGGGCTAGCACAAGAGCGTGGGGAAGGGATTTGGGAGGTTGGAGGCCGTGGGCACGGCTCTCACGCGTGGGCATGGCCACTGTTGCCAGCGGAGGTGTTCTATGTCTCCACTTGGAGAGTGGATAACCAGGCTCTGAACTCTAAACTTCAGGAGTATTAATTTTTATCCTAAAACCAGGGAGTTTCTGAACTTGAAAAACTGCATGCTTTTGCAAGGGTTCAGGCCCTGGCTTCCAAAGCACTCTGGCCTGCTGGCTTGCTCGAAAGCTTGTCCTTTCAGTAAATAAGAACCCTGCCCCGAGATGGCCCAGCGTTGGCCCTGGGGAGGCAGGGGCAGAGACTCAGCCCACCCTCAGGGGGCTGCTCTCAGTGGAGGGATGCTCACAGGCCAAGACAGACTCCAGAAAGAGCCAGGGGTGCTGAAGGTGCCAGGGCTTCGCTGTGACTGTCACAGACCTGTATCTCTCATGGAGATGACCAGCTGGTTCTTTGGTCTGCAGTGAGAAGGAGAACAGCCTCTCTCTCTTTTTCCTTTAGGAAAGGTAAATAAAGCCACTCTTATTCTACCTGACCCTAGCAACTTCTGAAACTATAAGCAGCTTGCAGTTCAGGATTTGTTATGGATTTTATCAAAATAATGAACATTTCTTCCTCCATACCCTTCAGAACAAACAGAGACATGGGTTGTTGTCAAGGCACCAGGGCTCCAGGGGGATGAGGGTGAGACTGGCTGGTGATGGCAGTCAGTTTGGTTCGAGCAATGCCTTCCCCACCGATCCTGCGCAAAGCATCTACCAGCCTTCTCCCATGGTCCAGAATTCTGGGTGACCCACCTCTTCACCAGAGCTCCCCAGGCCTCCCCAGGCAAGATGCCAGCCACCCTGAGTTCCTCTTCTTTTGTGCCCTGACGAGAACACATCGGAGCAGCCGCAGAACCCAACCAGAATAGCCCAACTGTGGAAGCCCCTCATAGCCCCTCCCCCCACCATCATCCAGGATGTCAGTGACTGTTCCCCAGCGTGCCTGGCCATGCTTCTGCTTCTGACAGGATGCTGCTCAGCAGAGGCAGCCGGAGAGCCCTCCTCCCTTCCTGGCGCCCTGAGTGGCCCTATCTGCCCATCATGGGGCCTGAGCAGGCTTCTCTATCCTTCCCTTTAATGAGATGCTAATGGGATGCATCATTAAGGCAGCAGCTTTTAAACCCCGAGCTCTTGTAAATTTTCAAAGGTCACATTTTTATGGTGGCTGACAGCATCCTGCTTCTTTCAGCCACTGAAGAGCACTAACAGCCTGGTTCTTTATGCACGGAACTCTGTGAGGTGGTGGCCGGGGCTGAAGCGCCTGCCAGTCAGGGGATGGGACCCTCTACCAGGCAGGGCAGCAGGCCTCACGGTGCAGGTAGTCTTGCTCCACTGACTGGCGAGAGCCAGTGACAGGCCAGCGGGCCCAGACCGTTTGAGGGACGGTGCAGGTACTGCAGGTGGTACACAGTGCAAAGATGCCCAGCAGAGGGGCAGCTGGGCTGGCACCGCTGGCAATCAGTGTTCTTCCCACAGAGCCCCACTGGCTCCTGGTTGTGTGCCCATGAGGCTGTGGCAACCCAGAGGGTCTGTTTTTGTTAATTTGTGCACAGAAGGGAGCACCTTTCTCTACTTTGCACAAGGGCGCCATGGAGCCTAGGGGCACCCAGGTGGCCAGGATAGTCTGAAGAATGCAGACGAGACTCCCCTATGTCAGCACACCCTTCTTGTTCTCACCCCCAAACCTGTCACACACTGTCTGGACACACAGCTCTCCAGGGCTGTTTCTGACCCTGCCCTGATGGGTGAGGTCCATGTTGCACAGTTCAGACTAGTGTCGGTGCCCAGGGAATGAATGAATGAGGGTTGGGACTCTGAGCTATGGTGCCCACCAACAGCAGCACTGGTTCAATAGCTATACAAGTGCATGGAGTGAACTTGGGGAACACACATGAACAAGCTCGGTGCACTTGAGAAATGCTATGCAATGAGTTCTCACTGGGACCCACAAAAACAGTGCTCTAGAAGCTGCTGGCTCTGCTCAGAGACCTAGTACCCCAGTCTACTGACCCCCAGCTGTGTGTCTGAGGATGGTGAAAGAGGTGGAATACTGAGCTTGACTTCCACTTCCATGAGAAGGGGGAATGCCTGGAGCAGCCAGACATCAGCCTCTTACGCTGTTTGCCCAGGGAGGTCGGGAAAGAGTGAATCAATGGAGCCTGGGAGTCAGAGAGCTTTCAAAAGAGAAGGAGCTGGCCTTAGGCCATGAAAGCTAGGTGGGACCAGGCAGTCCCTAAGTAATGACATCACCACCAAAAACCTAACTGCAAACAGGGCATTTGCAGGCCACACACTGAGCCAGGCTCCAGAGTGCACTTCTGGGATGCTTGAATAGGATCAGCAGTGCCAGCACCCACAGCCTTTCTGCTGCTAAACCTGCTTCCATATTCCAGAGCCTGCAAGCCTGGACGCTCTCTCAGGGACTGCCTTCTGCTGAGTATCCAGAGTACAGCTGGTCCCAAGCTCACCCTACAGCGAGCCCCCTCCAGGAGTACAGCGCCCCCAACCCTCACCTCTGGTCAGACAGTATTTTCACGCTGAATCTGCTGGACATCAGGCACAGTGATGGTCAAGCTTTATTCTTGTCCTGATGGGCTTTACACTCAGGGGATGGGATGCCTGCACCAGGGGCTGCGAGGATGACACAGACTGCCGAGGATTCACAGCCACTGCTTTGGCTCCTTAGACCCTCCAAACCAGACCAGCAATCAGGTGAATCCCACCAAGTGACTCTAGTCTACACAATGGGAGCATCTGGTGGCCCAGTTAGGCCCACTTGGAGATCCTGGGCACATATTATAAAATGTGGTTTAAAACCACTTAAAAAAAAAACCACTATTTAAAAAATAGACTGTGTATATTGCAAAAACAACAAGAGATGGAAAAGCCACCTGTGTGGCTGCTCTTGCTGTGTTCACACAGTTTTCTATGCATCCCGGGGCTCTGCAGGAGACCGGGCAGCACAGACATGGTGGGGGCCATTATTACATAAAGGCTACAGTTAGTGTGGCATCTCCCCACGCACACCCCAACTGGTGGGCGTGGGAAGTGGCCTTGGATGAACACTGAGATGCTACATGGAACATGGCAGCAACGGGTAGCCTGGGCTGACTGCCCCAAACTGCTTCTGCAGGCCCATTTTTATTTCACATACTACTGCAACACACCTAATACCTTATACTGCCCCTGTACATTGGAAAGACGAGTTTGGTATGGTACTCCCAACTGGCTCTGGATTCTGAGGGCCCACTGACAAGGGATGGCCAGAGCACTATGGTGGACCCTTCGTATTTTGTGTGACTGCTGGCACCATTTGAACACCCCTGTCTTGAGAGGGAAGGCAGAACACACGCTCTGCCAGCTTCCCTTGCAGCTAAGGCATAGTCACTGTCTGCTGCTGCAACCCTAAGGTGAGGTTTTGGTTGGGACGGACAGTTCAAGGAAGTAGCCTGGCTGTAATTCTGCACCCCACAGACATGTAATGGCTGTATTTGGGAGAATGCAGATGGCAAGGGATCTGGGGTTCTGGGTCGGGCATCAGCAGTGAATACTATCATGTCCCTTTTCTTACTCTGGAGGTTTCTCTGGGCTTCTCTGAGAACAGAAAAACAAGCTCCCTCATTGCTGCTAGCACAAGTAATATGCTTGGGCACCGCTGAGTACACCTGGGTTGCCCTAGGGAATCACATCACTGGCTGCCACCTCCACGTGGACCATTTCCTATGGGTGAACACATCATCTCCCACCCCCTCTGCCAGGCACTTAGGGCTTTCATGGTGTCCACTCCACCCTCAGGGATTGAGAAAGGTCAGTCTTTGGTGACTTTATTCAGACTGGTGGGTCAAGAGCCTCCCAGGAACTCTTGAACTACAAAGGTGGAACCTTCAGAAAGCAGATTTTACTTCAGGGAATGCTATTCTAATGCTGGAGATTCAGCCTTGGGAAGAGCTGTTTTGGCATCTGAGTTTGTGCATTGCAGCCTCTATTGGTGCACCCTGGACTGTTGGTGCTCCAGGCTGGCTGGTTGTCAAGGAGACTGCTGGCTCCAAGGTCACCCAGGGAGAGCACTGGCCCCCTCTCTCAGGGGGTCCTCTCATTTGACTGCACGTAGATGCATCTGGGGGGTCTTAAGAACGCGGGCTTCTGCCCCCCCTCAAGATTCAGTAGACCTGGGTGAGGGACCCTCAAATATCATTCTTTAACGAGTCTACTGGTGAGGCATGTAGTTCAGAGACCTCACTCCCAGGAGCAATTAGTCTTGGTGTTCAAGTTCTCAGGTCCCTGTGTCTTGACAATGGTGGGCACAGGGGCTTGAAGCAGATTCTTGGCTCATGTGGTTCATGGATTTCACGGACCCCTCTTCCCAGTCTGGGTTGCAAGGGGCCAGAAAAGACACAAAACCATAAATTTATGCCTCTGGAAATAGCAAATGACATTTATGGGTCTTTCAGTTCTAGTTTCATGATTGCTACTGAACTTCAAACAAGAAAATAATCGCAGCTAAATCCCTACTCTGGATGGGGAGGCTGGCCTGAGGCCCTCTTGCCCTCATTAATGAGGCTGCCCTCCATGGCCCCCTGGCCCCAGGCTGGTGCCCTTGGCCTCCACTTTGGAGCAGCACCATAATGTGCTTGGAGCCCGGTGAAATTTCTAATAATACTAACCAATGATGTGTTAAATTGAGACACTTCTGGCTCGCATACTGGAAACCGCACGATGGTTTAAAGGACCAGTGCTTACCTTTCTCTATCAATTTGCTGCTAAATTACTGCTTTCGGAGCAACTTACAGAAAAGTAATTCTTTATTTAAATTTTAATTTCAATCTTGTCATTTTAAATATATATTCAGATTCCAATCTTATTACGGAATATGATGATGTCGCTGGAGGGTAAGTGTTCCTGCTGGGGGTCGAGGTGGGGGGTGGAGGAGGCGATAGAGGTAGGGAAAGAGCTGAGCAAAGAGGGAGCAACCCCTGGGGACAGATTGGCCAGGGCAGCGGCATGCAGGGGTAGGCCTGAGGTCAGCCTGCCTCTTGGCCTGGAGATCCCAGCTTCATGCCCAGCCTGAGGTCACCTGCAAGCGCTGTAAGGTGAAGCCACCAAGTGTGTCCTGTGTCTTCTCAATGGATCATCCTCAGGGCCCAGCAAGCTCTAGTATAAA
Organism: Uropsilus gracilis; assembly: GCA_004024945.1. Taxonomy (NCBI): domain Eukaryota; kingdom Metazoa; phylum Chordata; class Mammalia; order Eulipotyphla; family Talpidae; genus Uropsilus; species Uropsilus gracilis. Next base: position 74,572 of record PVHY01002927.1, on the reverse strand, counting down.
CGCATGCCAGGCATCCAGGCACAGAGGTGATGCGACTTCCCTCCACCAGGAGTTCTTGTTCTCACCTTCATTCACGCAGATGAGTCAGAAGGCCCCGGGATGTTTGATGGTAGAGGATGCCAGAAGCCCAGGTCTGTTCTGGCCTTAGTGCCTCAGAAGTGCTCCACGGGGCCCAGAAATCCCCAGGGCACCTTGCTCTAACCTACCCCTGCTATGGCTGACACCCCTGTGCTGGCTTAGCCATGTCAAGACCACAGCCACATTACCCCGTCTGGGTAATGCTCAGAATGCCTGCTCTAGGGCCCGTGGGAGTACCAGTCACAGCCTACCCCTTCCCCATGCTGTTGAGCCCCAGTTGGCTTCTTGCTGCTGTGGCCAGGGAACAAGACTTATTGGGCTTCCATCCCACTCCCTCAAACCAAACCAACACTGGTGGGGGCCCCTGAACCCCCACCTGAAGGTTCATGAGTCTTGGACAAGGGTGGCACATGGAGTCTCCATGTGCACTCTCAAAAGTGGCATTGCACCCTTCCAGTTGCCCTGTTTTTAGCATTCTCCTCCCCATAATCCCTAGTACCTTGCCCCTGACTTTCCAGTACAAGGACTTCACCTGCCAGTCCTGGTCCATCCGCCAGTCCCGTGTCCACCTGAGTCCCTGTGGTTACCCCGCCACGGGATTTAGGATACTTGCTGCTCCATTACTCCTCAGTTCTTGCTCAACTCTCATTCAACAAAGTCATCTCTATTACAAAGTCACCCAGGAGAACCCCCATCCTATCTGTGACCCCCAAATTCCTCCCTCTCTCCCGATACTCCCTTCCCCTCCCTGTCAACAGCAGTGGCTTTCCTCGCTCCCCACCTCCCCGGCCCCTTCTCTGTTGCCTTTCTCTTTCTCTTGTTATTCCTCCACTGGTGGACACATCCTGGGGCCCAAGCTGGGCCCCCTCTCTCCCTCTCTCCAGTCCATTTGGACCCTTTCTTCCTTCAAAATTATTTTTTTGTCACAAAACATCCATGTAGTAGTCATTGTCTTTGCTAGAACACACGGATACTGGAAATATGTTTCCTTTCTCCTCTTCTGACATCAAAGCCTGCATACCCTGGAGGCGTTCGGCACAGCTGGCCTTCCTTGCAGACTGGAGGCAGCCAGGGCTGGCGTGACTTTCCCACCCCGCTCTCTCGTGTGCCCTCTGCAGCCCCCCAGCCCCTTCCTCCACACCCCCTCTCCATGGACAGGCCTTGTGGACAAAAGAAATGATAAATCTGGCAGAACCTTACAAGTCAAAGCTTTCAACTTTTCTCTAACAAATTTCAAGTGAAAACTTCTTAGTCCCATTTTCAAGTAACTTTTCATCCATTATAAAACCCACAAAATTTTCAAAGGGGCTTTGAAATAAGATCACCTAAAAAAAAAAGCCCATCACAAATGAAAGTCTTTGAGAAGAAAGCGGCCCTTTCCCGGGCAGCGCTCCCCTCTGATACTGGGGTCCCTTTCATTCTGCAGAGAGGGGCAGGGCCAGCCTGGCCCTCAGCAGACGCCTGTGATGTGAGCGAGTGCGGGGCGCAGACGGATAGCCCGGGAGAGCAGAGTGCGGGGCACCTGCTCACAGCCCAGGACAAGCTTTCATCATCCCCCCCTTCAATCAGCCTCCCGGTTCCCTGGCCGCTGCATCCCTTGTCACCTGCCTGGCCAGCACCAAGCCTGCCGCTCTGCCTGTTCCTGCACTGCGACCCTCTTCATTCTTGTTGCCAGAGTGGGCGGGAAGGTAGGCTGGGCAAGAAGAACGTGTACTGAAGTGTGAGGGGACATTTCCACAAGGCGGCCTGGCAGGCAATGGCTCTGGGGCCACCCCTGGGGCTCCCAGCCTCAGAGCCGATGACACGCTTTTCCTGCCTGGGTCAGCTCCGGACTCACAGACCGACCCCTGGGAGCTCACCGCTGAAATCCTCAGTGGATGTGGGGAAGCAAAGGCCCTGTGGAGGCGGCTGAGCTGAGAGTAGGTATGGCTGGGTGTGTGCTCATCTGGCGTGGCTTCAGAGACCTGGACTCAGAGCTCCAAGACTGATTCTCAACCAGGTTGCCAAGGTCTTCCCGAAGACGGCCCTGCCTGCCCCGGGGAATCGGCGGGGTCTTTAGTGAGGTGTGGCCAGGAGCTGGCCTGGCCCCTCTGCTCCCCAAGAGCCTCCCCAGATGATAATCTGGGATTAGTTGTGCCCTCCTCTGTATGCCTGGCCCACGGGGAGCCAGAAAGAACTAGCACCAGTCCCGCTGACTGCGGCTCCATTGATTCTCTCGGATCCCTTCTTCAATGCACACTGACACGCCTTTTAACACCCCCCCTCCCCCGCTGCCATCTGCCTTTCTGAGTCCTGAGTCTCCACAGAGCATTCCTTATTTATTTTTTTAAACACACAAAGGCTCACCTTAGGACTGAAGGATCAGTCCTAAGTTCTGCCTCGGACTTGAGTAGCCGACTCTCCCAGCCAGAAGTTGACTGAGGACTCTCACCCATAAGACGCTGCCGCAGAAGACTCTGCAACCTCATTAGAGGCCTGACAAGAGAGGGCATTGTGGCAGGGTTGCCCTGAGGTCAGGCGGGACAAAGAAACAAGAAGGCAGCACAAATGTCGCTGTGGCGCAGCGCCTCAGACAGGGCAGCTTGGCTGAGGGGGAAGAACAGATTTACTGCAGGGACTTCACAACAGGCCAGTGGGCGGCCCAGTGTGTGTCTCAGCACTGGGGCTGAAGTCCCACGCTGTCTGGGGCTGGAGCAGGGTGGGATGGCCGGCCTGCAGTGGAATATTCCAGAGGCATTCCACTGGACTCAGTTTACATCATTCCAGCTCCCTGGAGCTCTTTCTCTGCCTCCTGCTGGCGCAGACTCTGTGTAATGAGATCAGCGTGGGGCCAGGCGGGTCCTGAGGGAGAGCCATGCCCTCTGGCTGCAGTCCAGTTCAGCTCCCTCTATTCAGAATTGAGGTGGTTTAAGCGATTTTTTTTTTAAAAAAGGAAATGGCACCACTCAACACCAGCTTGTCTCTTCAGGTTTTGGAAAGTCCACTGGGACAAGAGCTGCTAGCTACACTCACTGGAGATGCAGAGGTATGAGAGAAAGAGAGGTGGATGGAGGTGAGGAAAGCAGGGAAGCAGGCCCTCTTGGGGTAGACAGGCAGACCTTTCTTTCTTGGGAGTGACACGGGAGGAGATGGGGGTTTAGGAGATTTGCTTGAGACTCTGGCCTGCACAAGGATGGGCAGTTGCTTTCCCAGCTCCTAGGGCAGCTGGGCATGACCGCCGTGGACATGGCATGTGGGGTTTCTGCTTGTGACGGCTTGCCTTGGATGCCTAGATCAGCAGGATCCCAGACAAAGCTGACCACTGCTTCCTTCCCTTTCTCCATATGGAGTTACTTGGTTACTTGACCACCACAGCTCCATTTGCTCTGTGCCAGTATGATAACCTTCCAGGTGTGGTTCACTGACTCACTCATTCATTCATTCATTCATTCATTCATTCATTCATTCATTCATCCATTCATTCACTTCAGGCCAACTGAGACATAGTGGTGGGCTGCTTGTGGTTCAGGGGCATGCAGGCTAACAGAGGCATCACAATCATTATTTTAACTAAATTCTACTGGATTGGTGAGGATTGAGACTTCTTTGAATGAGTGTCTACCTCTGCCCCCCTGCCTGAGTCAGCTCAGACTGCCATAAGCAAACATCACAGACTGGGTGACCTCAGAAATTTACTGCTCTTGGTTGTGGAGGTTGGCAGCCTGAGACCAGATGCCAGCATGACCACGTCTGGGTCAGAGCCCCTTCCAGCCTTGCAGACCACTGCTGACTTCTGTCCTCACTTGGCTGTTCTCTTCCTCTCCTAAGGAAGACACCAGTTCCATGATGGAGGCCTTGCCCTGTGACGTCATCTAACCCTAATGATCTCCCCAGGGTCCCATCTCCAAACACCGTCGAGTGGACGTTAGGGATTCCATACTTGACCTCGTGGTGAGAGGATATGACCACCCAATGGCACCCATGAAGCATGCATATACCGGGTGCTGAGAGAATGCTATCCCAAGAGGTTCACCAACCATTGTCTCTGCTCCCCCATACTCTGGAGAGACCCCACAGGCTGACCAGGATACGGTGGGTCTTCCTGGTTGGGAGTTTGAGCTCTAATTTTCCAACAGTTTCGGTTGCAGTTTCTCTTACAACATAATCTCCATGATCTCTTGTCTTCCCCGAATGCTGTTGAAAGGCTTGTTGTATTTATCTCCGGAGAATCTGCCATGCCCCTGTGCAATTTTCCATTGTCATGGTTCATTTTAATTTCCTCTAAGGCTGTTGGCCACTCTCGTGTTCAGAAATAGCTTGTTCCACTTAATAAAGGCGCTTAAATATGCAGACACGTGAAGTTTCCTTGCTTGCTCCTAAACATTGCAGTAAGTGGCGTGAGCTGAGTGCCCGCTGCATGCAGTGAGGCTGAGCACACACCAGGTGGCTTCCCGGGAAGGAGCTGCTCGCAAGCGGGGGTGCGGGATTTGAGAGCTTCTGGGGGAAATCCAATCAGCTTGGATGGTCACACAATGTGGTGCTGGGCCCTCAAGCACCTCCCTTCTCTGTGACTGTGACTCAGCGCTGGTCTCACCCATAGGTGGGGGGTTCCACATTGGAGGCCTGCCCTGTCTCTAACTTCCCCCGTGACCCTGCATCAGCCAATTCACCTCCTGGAGGCCCTGCTTCTTCATCTATAAGCTGGCACGATAATCCTCCTTTCTGAGACTGATTTCAGTGAGGTGGCCATGCCTGATGTCCAGGGTCCAGCACAGAGGTGGGACAAAGCAGTAATAGAAATGGCAGCTCTTACTACTATCTGAGGCCAAAGAAAGCAAGAGGAAAGCCACATCAAGGGCGCAGCAGTTTCCTTGGGGTCCCATGGGGGCAAGGGTATAAACTCCCCCATAGGCTATCAATTATCAAGAAAAACAAAGAGTGAAAAGTGGGTTAAGTCTTGATTCATAATTGTATCTTTGGGAAACCTAGGTGTTTAGCCATGAGGTGAAAGCCAGGGTACCCAGTTAGGTATAGAACACACTCGACAACCTTACCAGCACCAACTGCAGAGACTATTCTCCCTGGAATGACACCTATAACTACTCCTCTGATAAGCTCAGCTAGTTTGGTGCTGACATCACAGTTTATATTGCTCAGACAACGTTAATTTATAAAGTCACTCGAGCTCACTTATCTGAGAGAAGACATGGGTACACCTCCACACCCCAAAAGTCTAGATCTTGGTCACAACCAGTGTGTAGCTCCCCCTCTCTCTGCATTTGTCACCAACCACCCACACCAGCTACAACCTTGCCCCTGAACTATACACAGCTTCAGCTTTGCATACACGTTCACACAGGTGCACTAGTGTGCACGCATGTGTACTTGCCTGCTTACACATCAAGTCTACACACATGCATATCTATGGGTCCACTTGGGCCTACACGGACCCAGCAGCTGGGGCCGGGAGGGGACCCCAACCCTCTCAGACCAGGAGGAGCTGGAGGAATCTTTTTCCTCCAATGGCTCTGAAGTACAGAGTCCCTATGGCCACTTCACGCTTCCCTCCCAGACATTTTTTCCTAGATCAGCTTCCAATCTGACTCATTTCAGTTTTAAAACAAGAAAACATCAACAAACACGATGGAGAGAAACAGATGGTAACAATTACAGGAGGGAGAAAACAGAGCTGTTCCCTCTGTAAGGGGCAGGCAAACATATTGTCTCCAGACAGTGCATCGTCCCTGGCCACCACCACTGTGTCCCCACCGCAGGGGACAGACCAACACCAGGTGGGGGGGCCTCTGAGGCCTCAGGAACCACAGGGCAGGCCCATCAGAACCTGGCAAACCCAGTTCTCCAGGGAGAGAAGGCACTCCAGCACATTCCAGGCTGCCTCATTGCCTCAGCTGCCCCAGACGAGACCTGAACCCTGGGCCGGCCAGCTCCCAGACCTTCAGGCTGGTTCCACTATGACCTCCCTCGGACTTCACCTTCTCCTGGTCTGACTGTGAAGAGGCTGACCTCCTGAGGTCAGGAAGGGGGGGGAGGTCTCTCCCTGTGGGTGGTTATAACAGCTGGCTGCCAGGTTCAAATATAAGTCTTACCATTGACAAGTATAGAGAATGGAGGAAGCAGGTGGATCTCTGTATGCCTTTCTTTGCTTACCTCTAAGAGATATTTCTATGCTCTTGTAATTATAAATAGTGCTGCAATGAACATCTGAGTACAGGTGTCCCTTTGTACCCACATTGAGGTCTCCTTTGGGTAGATTCCCAAGAGAGCAATTGCTGGGTCATATGGTAGTTCCATTTTCATTAATTTGAGGGTCCTCCATACAACTTTCCAAAGAAAAAGAAACCGAGTGGTTTCACTACTATATGGGACATGGGAAAGATAAACAAAAAGCCATGAGGAAAAGTCAAAACAAGCCAACAAGCAAATTAAAGTACACAGCTTGAGGGGGGGGGTGGTGGGACAGGGTGGGAATGGTCAGGGAGGGGGGTGAGTCCCAGAGATTACAAAGATGTGAAATTTATATATGAATAAATTATTTAAAATAAAAAAAGAGATATTTCTAGAACCTGCACCATAGCATTAGGCGCTAATAGGTGCAAAGGGCAGGCATGCACATTGCTATGTGTAAAAGCTGTCTTGTCTTCACTGTGCAGATAGCCAATCTCTTCTCTAGCACTGGTGGCATCAGCAAAGGTCTGCGGTAGAGGTGGACCTTCTGTGTTGCAGGACAACTGGGAGTGGTGGGTGTTCCAGGCAGGGACGCCACATGCTGTGGTTTGGGCTGAGAGGATCAAGCCTCCACTGAGGGAGCTGCCTGAGGGCCTCTGTGCAGATGGCCAGGTCCAGAGCTGGGGTTCCCCAGGGAAGTCTCTTGGGTTTCCTTGGCAGTTCAAGCAGAACAAGGGCTCTGCCCTCCAAAAGCCCAGCTCCATGGAGAGACAGACAAGGAAACAGATACCATTCAGAGAGATGAAGCTCAGCTACAGAGGAGTTACCTGCCTAACCTCTCAGGTCTGGGAAAATATTGCCAGGAGGGTGGGGAAGGAGCATGGGGTAAAAGTGGAGGTGAAGCACTGTTCTGAGTTCAGGGGCATGATGCCTTCTGGATGAGGGAGTCAGGAGTTTGAGTTCCTGTTCCTGCATTACTGGGATGCTTCAGACCAGGATTTAGCATCCGGAGTCTCAGTTTCCTTTGTATGGTAGGAAGTAGAGTGATGTCATTCTGGGCTCCTTTTGAGTGTCAGAAAGGAGCAGGCTTTGGGAACTCCAGGTTGAAAGGGAGGAGGGGGGGACTCTGCTCCACCTTGTCCCCTGGCAAGCCTGTCACACTTGCGCATCACAGTCAAGCTGGTGGGCACTCCTGAGGTGACAAGGGACAATGTCCCGCTACACGGTATTTGGACCACCCATTAATATCAGATTAGCATCTCCACTGGTTCTTCTGGGCGGGGGGTGTGTGTGTCAGTATTTTCAAGTTCTGTTCAGTCTGCCCACATCCTGACTGGGCATCTGTCCTGGTAGCACAGGGGCCCAGAGCCCCTCTCCTAGAGGTTCCAGACATGGCTCTGGGTTACTTAGACAAGACCTTCTCTCCTTTGGGTCTCATTTGAAAGATGGGAAGTTGGAAAACAGCCCATGTCTCAGCCTGGATGACCTTTTCCATGCTCTCCCTTGCAGAGTCTCACTGCAGTGGCCTGAGGAGCCTGGGGCCTCCAGTTCCTCAGCTGCTGCTGCTGCTGCATGGAAATGAGAGCCATGCACTGCATGCCTGGCAAGACCAGTCCCTCACAGCCAATCCAGGTCCTGCCCTGCCAGGGAACCACATCTGGGAGCATTCCTCTTGCTTCTCCTCTCCTGCAGCTCCGTCCCGTTCCTGCCCCTGCAGCTTGAGCATCGAGCTCAGTGCTGTGTAAAATAGCATGCTTGCCGGCTGGTCCCATGAGAGGTTCTGGCCTCCCAGGCAGGCCTGCCCACATGGCAGTTCTCACCAGACACGGCCTAACTGGGCTTAGCTATGTGTCCATTATTGTGACCTCATCTGTTTTGCTTTGAGAGTGGTTGTTTTCAAAGCCTCTAGAATGTTCTTCTCTTGCCTTCCTTTCCTACACCTGGATGAGATCCCACTCATGAGTCTGTATTTCATTATCTCCAATTGCCAAATCTTTGCCACTTCAAATTCCAGATCCCACACATCCAAATGCCAACGAGTGTCTCCACCGAGATGCTCCGTCTGCAGCTCAAACCTTGCGAATCTCTACTGCATCCTGGTGTCCATGCTCCCCAGAGCAGGTCTGCCCCCTGGCGGTCTGCTCTGCCTGGAACTGACCCCACGGTCAGTTACCCAGCATCAGTGCCCATCAGTCCCCAACCTGCTGCTCCCCTCACATTTTTCTAGCAGCCACATTGTTCCCCACTGACCCATTTCTATCTACCTTCTACTTGGCCTCCGTGTGGGATACACCCTAGTCTCTTTTTCATGCTGTAGCCACTTGCACGTAAATATAGCCATGTCATGCTTCCCTCCAGAACCTAGTTCCAAAGTCTGAGGAGTCAGGCCCCAACTCACTGATGAGATTTCTAAAGCCCCACTGGCCTCCTGGGCACACCTATTGCCCCTCTGGCTGGCACTTCACTCTCACCAGAAGCCCACCCACAGCCTATCTCTTATCTCCATAACTTGGCCTAGGGAGGCCAAGTGCTTCACCAGGACTCATCACGTCCTATCTTTGAAGACTCAGCTTATGTGTCACCTCCTCGGAGAAACCCTCCCTGCTCAATCCCCGGCCCTGCCTGATGTATGGGGAGGAAAGGGAATACATGTGCTACCCCTGAATTATGATTCCTAGTTCTCACCTCCCCCCACTAAACTAGGAATTCCCTGAGGCTGAGATGGTACCTTAATCCGCAGGACAGGACCCAGCACATAAAAGGTGCTTGGCAAATGTTTGGGGTGCGAATTGAGCCCTCGAATGGATGCTTCTTCAGGACAAGAGAGACTGGGTGGGTGTCTGGACTTGGTGCCATTGCTGGCTCCCCCAGCCACAGCTATGCCTGTGCCTCTCCTCCTGACAAGACTCCAGGGCAAAGTGACTGGCGTCCTTTCTAATCAAGCTGTCAATAGGGAGCACTGACACCAGCTATTGATTTTTCGTCTGAGGGGAGGTGGCTTCTCTGCACTCAGCATCCTGGCAGTTGGCTCATATTTTTAGAGTGTAATCTCTTCTGCCATGACAGACCATGGCCATTTCCAGGTCACTGGACCTGATCTTCTAAGATCACTGTCAGGGTGCCTGTCGCTGGGATGTTGAGTTTCCAGAGATGCCAGAGCCACAGCCCACAGGATGAGACCAGATTCCTTTAGTCCCCATGAAGCCCAGATCCTTCTGAGAGTGTCCACCATCCTCAAAACACCCCCACCCACCCCGGTCCCAGGCCAGGTGGGACCAGGCACTTAGCCATGAGCCTTAGCTTTCAGTTCAGCCCTGGCAATGCCCCCAGGGTGCTATATTAGGCTCAGAGCCTTGCTGGCCTCACAGATCATCACAGGCCTGATATTTGAAGACATTTCGTTCTTATTTTCCTTTCCTTCCTGGCAGGATCTGAGCAGAGGGCCAGTCATCGAGCATGGGGAGCAAGGAACAGTGCCTCTGGGTGGAAACTGCCTTGCAACAGTCCTTTCCTGAAGCAGCAGAGGCTGCACATGTGTCTGACTGCTCTTTCTCCCAGCGACTACAGGTTAGCTGCAAGGACAACCAGGGACCCACCAGCAAAGCAGGACGACTGAGCCAGTGTGGGCAGTACCCTGCTCAAGCTGGTGCCCTGGCCAGGATGCAGCCACTGGAGGGACACCAATATGATTAAATTTCTGTGTCAAATGGGCTGAGCCACAGTGCCCAGATAGATAAGTGTTTCCACACTATTCTGGAAGTTTCTGGGAGGAGGCTTTTGGATGAGATCAACATTTAAATCAGTGGGCTACGAGAAAGCAGGCTACCTTTCCTAATGTGGGTGGGTGGGCCTCATTCCATCAGCTGAAAACCCAGAGAGAACAATATTGACCTGAACAAGAGGGAATTTTGGCAGCAGTCAGTCTTTGGAGTGTAAGTGCAATGTCCGCTTTCCCCTGGGGGTCTGGCCCGATAGCCTACCTGACGATGTTGGACTCGCCAGCATTCATCATTTCAAGAGCCAGTCCCTCCAAATAAGCCTGCTATTTACAATCATGTGTTCCTCAGCAGTTGGGAGGTGTGCTGAGAACTGCATCCTCAGGTGACTCCGTCACTGTGCCAACGTCATAGTGGACCCATCGCTAAGTGACCCGTGGCGGTATAGCGATTTGTGTTCTGGGCAGAGAGTGTCCAGGCAGGAGAAAAAGCAAAGCAATCAGAATACTAATCAGAATTGGAGAATTCCTTCCATGCTGATAGCACTTTTCCTCTGGCTCTCTTTCCCTAGTAAATACTGCCCACTCCCGCGAGAGGCAGCCTCGCCTCTTCTCTGCATCCCAGCAAATAACAGAAAGCACGGCTGCTTCCCAGTCACATCGGCTCCCACACCTCAGCACAGCTCTGCCTCGCTCGCTTCCTCTCTGCACCAACAACGGGTGTATCTCCGTGCTGCCGATCGTGGGCGCCTCTCCTGCCCAGCCTTCCCGAGCTGCCACTTTCTGTGTTACCCACAACATAAAAAATGTTCCGCTGGTGGTTTCAAGATTCCCCAAAAAATGGATTCCAAACATCTTTTAGTACTCTCCAAAGAAGCAGTGTATCACAGAAGAAGCCATCACCTTCGCTTGCGCTGCTATTATCCAACGGAGAGCTGATTAGAAAGGGGCTGTGGCCAGTTCTCCTGTGTGGCTGATGCGGGAGGGGCCTGTGTCCACCCAGACAAGAAGCCGTTGACTATCCCAGGCCTTGCCTGACACCCTTTGACGTAACCCAGGAGAAAGCCCCAGTACTTGAAGGTGGTATTTTCCAAGAGACAGCCTTCCTCTATTAACACAACACACCTGAAAATAGTGCTGGCCATTTCTATCACTGCCACAAGCCCTGCTTGGAATGCGTTTGCATTCCTTCTTCCCATCACAGAGCTGCGAGCACCGGCAAGTGGCTAAGTGAACGGTGGTGCATGAATTCCACAGTGACCACAGGCTGGCAAGGAACCCCCTCCGCACACCCCACAGGGATGGGGCCCACCGAAGCCTCCTTGCTGGTGTTTTGCAGCCCAAGGCTGGTGCCAGGTGCCCAGGGACAACTCAGATGACCAGCCAATCAGACACCCGGGGCTGCTGGGTTGTTTACCCTCCATTCTTCCTGAAGGTTAATGTTATGGGCCTTCCAAGCGAGCTGAGAGGAGACGAAAGCAGCAAAATGGAAGCCTTTCAGACCAGTGAAAGGTTTTGTTTACCTTTGGTAAACAAAAGTGTGTTCATATTTTCACAAGGATATTTCTATTTCACCAGCTTATGATTCGAACGGGGTTGGGCAAACATGCCGTGATATGTCACAGCACTCTTCCAGAGAGGAAGCTCGAGGATGGGAAACAGAAACAAAATGGACGGGCCCCCTGAGCCCTGGAAGTCGGGACAGCTCCTGGCTGCTGCTGGGGCCTGAGGAGGGTCGGATGTGGGTCACCCAGGAGACACTCCTGTGCCCAGGCTGCAGGAGTCATGGCCTCCATGTCCTGGGCAGGTGGCCAGCTGCGCTGACCCTGCCTCCTGATCTGGGAGCAGGGGAGAGCATCAGCCCTGGAGTTCATGGGGTGGGCAGAATGATGGATGCCAAGCCCACAGCCCGGGGCCTGGCAACGGAGAGGCCCTTCTGAAATGACAGCTTTTATTATTCTCATTATTCCAGAAAATGTCTTTGTGAATTGTTTGCTTGGTGATTGAGACTATGTTTCTTTTTAATAAAATCTTGATTTAAAAAAGCCGCAAGGCACCTTGCTTTCCTTTGTTCAGCAGAAGTGGGAGTGGGGTGAGGACAATATTAATATACTTGGGGACTCTCTGACTAACTTTCACTGCCTCTTCCCCCTACCCCCATGTAACAAAGCTGATGTGGGCAAAATGGGGGCCGGGAGGTTCCCCCACATTGGCAGCCATCCTGCTACAGGATTGAAGGGTAAGTGGAGCAGGCTGCCTCTGGACTTTTTTGTTGAGCACAGTTGAGGTGGGAAGGGTCAGTGGGAGGGGTGCCCAGTGGGGCTGTGGGAGAAGCTACTGGGTGGGGTGTGACCTCATGGTTATGCTGCCACACTCCAAGCTGGGACCCAGAAAACGGGAGGTCATTCTCATGGGCTGTGAGAAGCCCCGAGAGTCCTCTCGAAGGAGAGCTGGGGCCACGAAATCTGGAAGACCTGGGAACCCAGTCTCTGAAGGAGGAACAGAAGCAGCCCGACTAGCTGAGAGCAGTGGCAGGAATGTTGGCAGATTCAAGACAAAAATGAGCTCGTGTTCAGTGGAGGGGCCCGAGGGATGTGGCTCTCCAGAATGCCAGTGAGCCCAGACCAGGCCAGCCTGCTTCATTTTAATATAAAATCTCAGTGCCAGTGGCATCAATGCATTGACCCCAACAGGCAACTGCAAATGTGGAGCCTGAGGGTGTGAAGCCACCTCAGCTGGAATAATGGGTTTTCTCGGAGGAGGTGGGGGAGCGGGGTGGGCGTCCAGGCTAAATGCAGCATCAGCAACTTTCCTTCCTCTCGCCCTTGTATGGATACTCTTTAGCTGCCTGCTGCCCGCATGGACACTGCCCACTAGAGGGCCTGGCTTACAGAGTCTGAGGTTCCTCCTGGCACGAGGCCCCTTTCAACAAGGTGATTCTCAGAGCAGAACGCGGAAGCGAGGCACATGGTCCCTCAGCCTTGGGCCACAAACTTGGCCTTCTGTGGGTGTGCTGACCTGGGTGAGCAATGCAAGTGTCTGGTGGCTTCATACTTCAAAGGTGGTGTGCCTGGGGGAGTGGATGGGTGTCTTCTCCATGGAGGGACCACCAAGGTGCTGGAAGTGTAGCTATGGACACAAAAGGTATGAGAGAAAGGCTTTGACTCTCTGCCAATTTTATCAAGGTGTGACAAGATTGCACGCTCGCCATCGACTAAATCCTCAAGGTGCTAGGACAGGTAGTGAAAACCCCACACTCAGGAGGGAGATGGATGGTCTTGAGGCCACCTGTCCCCAGAGCCCCAGATTGTGACACAGTGTAACTCGGGCTTTGGGTGCAGTGAAAGGAGCATGTTATGGGGGTGTGGGGGCAGAGCACTCGATGTGGCACTTGCAGCCACCAAGTTTTGAGGGAATGATTGTGTTTCTGAGTTTTGATCTACCTCTTCAACCTTAAAGTGGGCTAGCCATACCAGCCTCGCGGAATCATTCACCAGCTCTTCACCAAGGTCCTGTCTTGCACCAGGGAGGCTGAAGTGGAAAACAAGCAAAACCTGACAGTGAGCCCATCCCTGCCCCCCAAAAGCCTAGTGGAGATAGCAAGATGACACAGCAAGTTGTCAGAGGAACAGAGCAGGGCCGGGTTCAGAGCAGAGCACCCAGTGCTGGACATACTTGGCCTCGGCCCCCTGGATGACTCTGAGTCTCAGAGAGGAGGTCAGGGCTGGTTGTCTGACAGACTCTGGGCCGGGCATCAGAAGGTGGTCTCATCAGGAGCCAACTGGAAGTTTCTCTGGGAAGTTCTGAGGGTCCTGGTTTGTCCTAGGGGCCCAGCTATCAGTTCAGGGTGAGAGAAGTGCTGACATGGAGCTGGGCAACCACATGAACTTGCTTCCAGTTCAGCTGGAAGGTAAAGTGGGCACTTGCGAGGTAGCTGAGTGGACAAGAAAGACGTCCAAAAATAACTTTCTCATCTGTCAAATGGGCTCAATGGTGCCAACCTTCTGGCTTGTGAGGATGAGATGAAGTGCCATAGGGGCTGGCACCCTGCAGATGTGCAGTGTGTCCCATAAACATCTTCCCTGAGAAGATGAGACCAGGAAGAGATGGGGGCTACCGAGCTCGGAGGGATGCAAGGGAGATCATGAGACTAAGCAGAAGAGGAGGACCTGACATCATGAGGAGAGTTTTTGAGGGAGCAGAACTAGCCTGGGTCTAGCCTGGGCAGCTGATCCCACACCCTGTCAGGGGCCCAGGTATCCCTCACCTGTGTAACTGCCATTCCTGGCTCCATTCCTTTCACCTGTCTGCTCTACTTCCACCTGGCAGGCCCCTTACTATATCCTACACTACTCCCGCTCAGGAATCTGTGACTCTTACTTCCTTCAGGTCTGATCTCAAATTTTACCCATGGGAGGTCTTTCCTGATCCCATTGTTTGAAACTGCACACCTAACAGTTCTTACTCACTTTTCTCCATTGAACGTACATCTGGGACTCAAGAGCACGTGAATTATCTAGTTTTTGTGGACAATATACATGTCTGTAAGGTCATTATTTATTAAGGTCATATTCTCAGACTCCTTCCTCTCTCCTCCATCCTTTCATTCCTTCTTTTTCCTCCTTCCCCCACCCCCCATATCCTTCTGTACTGCTTATCTGTTATTTAGAGGCTTAGTGTAAACTCTTCCATGGTGGCTATAGATTTGTCCATTTTCCCCCTGCATCTCTCTTCGTGAATTTTTTTTGGTTTATTTTGAGGCTGAGTCTGAGGTGCACCTGTCATTTACCTTCCCAATCAACTGAGTTTTAAAAAGTAATTCTGAGATGTCCTTTCCCCCGAGGCTACCTTTGCCTTGAAGTCTGTATAGTCTGATACTAGTGTACCACCCTGCTATTTCCTTAACATGCCCTCAGGCCCCCATCTTTTTACTTTACATCTTTCTGTGTCTTTTATCCTTTATTGTGTTTTTATTGTAAATAGCATATATTCAGAATTTTCAAGATCAACTGGAAAGGCTTTAAAACATACAAAGCTGATGTAATTACTGATGTATTAGCTTTAAATTAATCATTTTACTAAACTCTCTTGGTCTCATTTGTTTTGTTTTTCCTTTTCTTGTTTGTATCTTCACTTTGGATTAAATATTTGTAAAATCCATAGCTGTTATAGTCAGTGTTCTTGACTTACTGAAGTTTGATAGTAATATTTATGTTCCCTTTGTCTTTGTTTCAAGAACCTTAAAACAATTGAATTCTACCCCCTACACAATCTACTTTTATGCTAGTTTTGCATCCATATGATTTTTCTGTGTGTTCTAAGCTTCATATGAGAATATTTTTATTTTTTTATAAACCAATATTCATTTATATATACATTAACTTTTTGTTTGTTTTTCACTCCTTTGTAAAACTCTAACCTTTTTTCTTGAATTAATGTCTTTCTATGTGATGAACACATATTAGGAGTTCCTTTAGTGTGAGTCTTCTGGTGAAAAATTATCTCAGCTTTTGTTTACCCAAACATTAAAAATAAAAATCTCACTTTTGTTTTTGAAAGGTGTTATCACTGGGTATTAAATTCTAAGCTAGTCCCTTCTTTCTGCAATTTAAAGATATCATTACATTATCTTACGGTTTTCTGTTGAGGGGTCAGTTATATGTTTAATTATTGTAACATTAAAAGTCATGTTTTCCCTCTGCCTTTTAGGTTTTTGCTTGTCTTTAGTTTTCACCAGTTTTACTCTGAACAACTCAGTGCGAACTTTAAAAATAATTTGTCCTGCTCGGTTGAAGTTTGTAGAGCTTCTTCAGCCTGGGACTTCGTTGTTTGAACATTTTGGAATGTTCTCAGCATTATCTCTTGAAATATTGCTTCTGACTCATTTTCTCTTCTCCAAATATATCTATGGTGCATGTTTGTAGGTAACAATGCATGTATTCTAACTCCAAAGCCTCTTACACCTTCTTCCTCTTCTTCCTCCTGATCTTTTTCTTCTTTATATACTTCCCCCCTGTCTTCTCTGTACTTAATGCATATTTTTTTCTAACCAATATTCTAACCAATAGTTTAGTTCTTAATTCTTTCTTTCTTTGGTTGCACCTGTTAAATTCATTATAGGGTTCTTAATTTTGGGTTATGTGATTACTTATCTTTGATTCTTAAAAGTTATATATGTATAATTTCTATTTCTCTGTTGAAAACCCCAACCTAGTCTCCTAAGACTTTGATCATGGTAAGTCACTGTTATTTTAAAGTGTGTCTGAGACTTTGGATATATCTAAAGTCCCTGTGGATCTGTTTATATGCTTTATTGTTTCAACTCACTTATGTCCATTTTGTCTTCTTGTGCCTGCTCAATTTTTTATTGTGTGCCAGATTCTCTCTTTGCATATTATTTTAAAAACTAAGTTCAGGTTTATCCTTCTAGGGTTATTTATTGGCTTCCTTGGGCACCTGGTGCACTAGTGATTCGAGGTCACCTTAATTCACTTGGAAAAACTGGGCTGACCTGAAGTTGAGAAGGCCCTGAGTGCAGAGTCCCAGTCTAAAGCCAGTGGGGGTACTTGCTACCCCCTTGGCAGACTCAGGACCCCAACTCTGGGCCTCTGACCCTCCCAGGCTGTCAGAACTGGCCAGCAGTCCTCAGCAAAAACTGACTAAGGCACTAGACTCCTCTCCACAAGCTTCTCTTTGTCCCCGGACCATGAGCTAATGCTCTTGTTAGCTCGCCGATGCTGTCAGCTCAATGGCTATTGTGCATTCCCGGCTGCTCTTGCTGTGTGTGGCAGGACTGGCCAGAATGTCCTGCTTGACCATTTTAAGCATGAACCCACTGGTGCTACCACTATTTGACTTGGTACATATCATTGTCACTCACCTTCTTATTGTTTCTCATTTGCTAGGAGGTAAGCTCAGTGAGGTCAGTCACTTTTTGTCAGTTTTGCTTACTGTCTTATTCAAACCATGCAAATGTACTTGGCCCACAGCAAGTGTTAGACATGTGGCCAGTGAATGGATGTACACATCTGTGACTTGACTCTACAGCTGCACAGGCAGGGACCTGCCTTCCTATTTCTGTAGAGACTTATGAGGTCCAGAAAGGAAGATGGCTTGGCCAAGTTCCTGGAGTAGCTGAGAAAGTGAGGACCCAGGGTTTCTGAGTGGCCTTTGCCTTGCCATGCAGAGCTACTTCCCTGGCCCAGGACCAAGAACCACGCTGGAGGAGGACAAGGGGCAAGCTGCCCATCAGGTAAGTGATGCAGCTGGCAATTTCAGGTTCTGCAGCCACCTGAATTCACAGGGCACATGCAAACAGAGCTGGGTGAGTGGGAAATCAGGATGGGGACGTTTGTTACCTGTTATCCCTCACAGCTCATTCTGCGCCACACCTCCTAAATCACTGATTCATGACCTTTATTCTAGGCAAAGAAAGAAGATGTCCATGAAACTGCTCAGAGAGCAGTGGATTCGCCACAAAAGCTTATTGAGATGGTGCTCAGATAGGAAGGTAGGAAATCAATTGAGTTTCCGAGATATTCCAGAACAAATGCCAAGGGCACATTGGGCATGAGGAGGCAGTGATGGCTGGGTCTGGAGGCAAGGGCAGGTCTGGGCAAAGGGCAGAATGAGGCGATTCACTCCCCTAGCCCAGCCACTAACACCCGGTTGAAGGACTTGTAACTCCAAATATCAGGAGAAAGGGCTTGTGAGAAAGGTGAGGGTGAACCAGGGATGAGGACCCTTCACAGAATCCTGAGGGCTAGTCCATGCATTTGTAACATGACACTCATCTACCCAGCCCACCCTCCTACTCCAGTGACAGACTTCCCTTCACCATGTCACTAGACGTAGCTGGGAGCATGGCCTCCGAAATCGAAGAGGGGTCAGGGTTCAAACCCAAAGAAGAGTCTGGGTTCACATTAGATTGGTGTGGTCTTGCACCAATTATTTAACCTCTGTGAAGCTCAGTATCCTCATCCATAAAATGGGGATAGTGAACTGTAGTACACAGGTTCTGATGAAAGATTATATCAAATAAACACATAAAGTCTTCTTAAAGGATTGACACTTAATGAGAGCTCAGCAAATAGTTATTCTTACTGTTTTCATTACCTGTCTAAGCTTCTCAAATCCGTCCATTTCCCCCCCCCCCCAATGCTATTATCAATATCAGGGCCACCTCTGTCATGCATTTCTGCATCGAGACCCACTCTGTCCCTGTGTCTCACCCCACAATGCAGCCAGAGAGTGCATACCTGATCACTATTCTGGTACAGCCCTACTGCCCTTGGAATGCGGTTCAATCAGACCTCTTCAGCTCAGTTTGATTGCTACCCTCTCAGTAAAGAGATTGAACTACTTTTAGTTCTCCAAAGCACCAAGTTCTATTTCATCCCCGGGCCTCTCCACAGAGCTCTCTTTCCCTACTGGTTCATTTCACCTAGCTACCTCCAGCTCATCCTATAGGTTGGAGCTTAGACAAAATACTCCAGAGCAGGCTCCCCCAGAGACTGTACTACCTACCACTGCTGGCTATGTCACACCTTGCCGTGACTGCCCCCAGGCGCCAGAGGATCCAGCATGCCACTAGCATATGAGACACTCAGTATCTATTTGTCAAACAAATGAGTGACCAAATGATTGAGATCAGATGAACAGGCTAACAGAACCACAAATGAAATAGAATCTAAGGTCCAATCTCAACTCCCAGTTCAGGATTGGGAACCAGCTCTCACATAAACATTGTGAATTATTTTATTCCTCTCCCTAGCATAAGGTTTGCTAAAACTCCATAAATACTTTGTTTCCTAATTGCTTATCTGCACCTTAATCACATAGAAGTTTTATTATTATTTCTATCATTATTGTTGTTATTAATGTTAATAAATAAAACAAAGCATAAAAGTATTTGCAGAAAAAAAAACAATTGTGTGATTTAGAATTTTTAATTAATATGAGTTGGGGGTTCACATTCGGTGCTCTGCGTGAGAATGGATAATCCTGCGTGCCTCCCCTAATGGGTTTGGTATCTAAATGCTCCGTATTGTAATTTACATCCTGAGGGGCCCTCTGCTCTCAGAAAATCATCCATTCTTCGGTTATCTGGTTCCTATCAAGCATTGCTTTCTCCAAATGAATGCATTTCAATTAAAGGAAGAATTTACCAGGGTAAATGTGAGATGTGTATTTTGTGAATGGTATCTCTAACTTTGAATAAACACAAAACAACACCTTCAGAGCTCCTGTCATTTCAGGCATTGATGATAATAAGACAAAGAGGAAAAAGTCCTGACTGTGCCTCCAGGACTCGGTCTCACTGGGCAACAAGAGCGCACAGGAAATCCAGACATTCGGCTGCCATTGGCCTGGCCAACGGGGACCCTCTTGAGGCACGTGGGAGTTCCCGCTACCGACAATAAACTGTATTTGTGTTTGGGAGGAAATGAGAGACTAAGGCTTCACAGGCAGATAGTGTTATTTTAATGTTTATGGTTTTACTCCCTTCTGCCTGTGGTTACATCGTCCAGATGAATCTGTGCATGGGTTTTTCTCCCTCATCCTCTCAGGAATGGAGATGGCTTTACAGTCTTGATACGATGATTGAAAGGTGATATTTTTGGCCAAGTATTGAAAACCTCGAGGCTGAAGTCTCACCCTTGCTCTCTCCCCATCCTGGATCATTTTCAGGGTTCCTAGAGAGGTATGTGTGAGGGTCTAGACTGACCATACAGACCAACAGGGACTTGCAGCGGTAATATGATGGAGTCGTGCTCACAAAAGAAACAATTTGGGGGCCCTTTAAGGAACAAGGAGCTAATTCTATGTATAATCCCGTAGGATTCAAGTTCAGATATTCAACGAAAAGTAACTCCCATTTGATTCAAGACTGAAAATCCCACATGGATCCCTGGGAGTCTCCCCTCTTTTCTGTATGCCTTTCTGCATTTCTCATTTGTTTCCCCACCCCACTTCACTCTCTGGGTGCCCGCGGCACAGAGCAGGGGCGAGAGATTCCTCTCTGAGGTCAGAAAGGCCTCATCTCCTGCCCCCACAGCTGTGTGTTCTGGGCTGTGGACTGGCTGTCTCTGAGTCACTGTGCTTGTCTGTCTGCAGAGCAGCGCCTGTTCCTTGGATATCTAAGAACTGGGGTAATACTGGTCTGTGGTAGAGGCTGGGCAAGTCTCTGGTTCCCTCTGTTGTGCCCACAGTGCTCCTCCCCAGTGCCAGGTACCCACGTGGGACTCTCCTCTCTCCTTCCTCTCTGACTTGGGGTTAGTCTGGGAGCAAACACTCTGATAAAACCAACTCACATCATGCAGCGTATGATTTGTTCCCTCAGGAGGTTGAAACTGCTAATTGCATTTTATAAGAGAAGGGATTTCATAAAGTGAATCTTTTATTGTTAAATTGGTCAGACTGAACACAGAGTTTTGGGCAGATCTCAGCTACTTCATGCGCTACCTAACCCTGGTGCCTGGGGGCTCACATCTCAATGAAGTCGACAGTCTGCCGATGGGAAAGCAGTGATGGGCAGGCACAGAGGGCAACCCCAGAACACACACACATGTGAGGTTGTACAGAGCCAGCAAAGACCTCAGTCTTCCCTAGCATCTACCGTGTGCATGTAGCTGAAGCAGGGACTCTGTCTATGCCTTAAAAAAATTTTTTTTTTAAGAGACTAGGTCTCGCTGTGTTGTGCAGGTTGTCTCTTGCTGTGTTACCCAGGGTTGTCTTGAACCCACAGACTCAAGTGATCCCCAGTCTCAGCCTCCCAGGTAACTGGGATTACAGGCATGCACCACCACACTCAGCCTTGTCTATGCTATTTTCCTGAGTGTCTAAAGAATGTGCTGGAATCAATCCATCTCTCCTTCTATACCGCCTTACACGCACACACACACACACACACACACACACACACACCCCTCACATCCATATTCAATAACTTGCCCTTCAGGCAAAATTTTCCTGGCCCTGAGGATCTGGTTTTGGATAACTTTTGGACAACTTTTCTACTTTTATTACAGTTCCTCTTTCTTTCAGGCCCAGAGGGCAGGCTATGCATCAATTTGCATTTGCAGTTTAATCAGTAAGGATTTACATTTTCTGAAAACACAACCCAACTTTATTTTTTGTCTCAACAAAACCTGAGATGATGAAGAGCATTTCCAACATATGCCTCCTCTTGGGGTGGAGACCTGTGGTCCCTGAGGACCTCTCACAACATATGTGTTGTGAGAACAGCCTTATTGGAACTTGGGGGTCTCTTCCAGCAGGGAAGTCCCCCAACCATTTCATTCTCCTTGGGGTTGAGGGCATACTCCAGGGTCTGACAGAGTAAC
This sequence comes from Uropsilus gracilis, assembly GCA_004024945.1. Classification (NCBI taxonomy): domain Eukaryota; kingdom Metazoa; phylum Chordata; class Mammalia; order Eulipotyphla; family Talpidae; genus Uropsilus; species Uropsilus gracilis. The sequence goes on along the minus strand of PVHY01002927.1, from coordinate 53,269 downwards.
GAGGTCAGGTCAAGCTGGTTCAGGTTGACCCTAGTTGGATAGGACCTTCCTGCTTCACCATCAGTGGGGCCTGGTCTATAGATAACCAAGAGGATGACATATCCTGGGCTTGGCTGTACCCCTGAGAGAATGCAGGGGTGCATGTTAGGACAGGGGCCTGGTGCTCACAGCCAGCCAGGGGCTGAGGGGTGATGCGTGGGAGAGCAGTGGGTGGAGGACAGGGTGCTCTCCACCTTCAGAAGGGTGGGATGCAACTGACACATATGTCTTAGTTTTCCTTCCTGTTCTCAGCCTGCATTTACTCTTCTGTGCACACAGGATGGACTCAGATGACCCAGAGTGACTTGGTCTTTCCATTCTGCAGATGGGCACCCAGTGCTCCAGGGACCCGAGTCCTCGGGGCACATTCAGTGTCAGAACCCGAAGGAAAGGCTCTGAGTGTCCACCTCCAGGGCTCCTGCTGCTGCCTGGAAGGGACACTGTCTCCCAGGAAATCTACCACTTTGATCACTGTCAATTCTTTCCTTGGGTGACACCTGTGTCCCAAAGGGACCACTTATCAGCTGGCCTTGTAACCAGCAGCAGCCACTTCAACTACTCGGAGAGAAATGCTCTTCCTGCTGGCCATGGTTCAGATGCCTCATGCTGGATGGTCACAGGGGGCTGCTGGGGCTGGCAAAACCTTTGTGTACCCAGGTCCAGGCCCAAGGAAGACTGTCCACTGGTCATCCAACCAGGACTGTGATTTCACCTCACCAGTGGTCTAGGCACCTGCTCTGGGCACCCGGGGAGATGGAGAAAGCTGAGGTGCCCGCAGCACCGGCCCTTGCACTGAGCTTAGTGAGGAGCAGGGTGTGCATCCTTTGCCCTCTGACCCTTTGACAGGGGGTCTCTGCTGGTGAGGTCACCAGAGCTCCTCTGTGGGGCGTGGCTCCCAGGGTTACAGTGCTGGGCAGGCCTGTGATGGGGCCTCAGTGGGTTTCCTAGACTACAGCACCCAAGAAGGGACATTCTCTCTCACATGTACCTCTTCCATGCACGTGCTTCAAAAACCCAACCTGAGGAGTTTCTTCTTAGGGCTTCTTCTTCTGCCTTCTTAGGGCTGGACCTCAGGCCCACCAGGGGCTGGTAGGAGACCTACAGCCCTAAAACTCTACAGTTTCCCTCAGCTCTAAAACTCCAAATTTTTGTCCTGAGACACAGTGCTCAGGGCCAGCCAGGCCTCCAGAGATGAGAATAGCTGAGCCAGGTTGACCCACTCTGTCCTGGTTACAGCGCCAGGCCCAGGAAACTCCTTGATTGCTATTGGATGTGGGGTGTCCAGCCAGTCCTCAGGGGAAAATGGAGACTTGTGGCGTGAGGCCCCATCTCTGGCTGCCTTTTGTAGCCCAAGTCACCCAAGTGTGTAGAGCAGAGTGCAGGCCCTGGAAACCCAGGGGTCTGGGCATCCCCCACTGCCCCAAGGTCCTGAGAATCCCCCAGCTTTAACTTTGGCCTGGGCCTGCTTTCCCAAGCCCTTGCTTGCCCTGACCTAGACCTGGCCCAAGAAGAGGCACTGTTCTGACCTGCAACTTCACCCTGGATTGCCCGTCACCAGGCAGGGTACAGAGGGCTGCTCACTCCCTGGTCAGGTCTCGTTGGCCAGCTGGCAAGAGGCTAAGACCTCAGAAGTTTCTGGCAGTTCCCAGCCAGTCCTGGCTGGGCAGACTCTCCTGTTTCCTAAGCTCTCTGAGCCCACAAAGTGTGGCCCCAGAGCCAGGGCTGGCAGTGCCTGAGATCCAGCCTCACCCATACCCGGGTGTTGTCCTTGCCTTGGATGACTGTCACCTGCTATGCGCCATGGTCACAGCTCTTTCAAGCCCTGGTGGCTTCCCAGCGGAGTCCCCTTGACTTGACCCAGGATCCAGGGCTGGGTGGGAAGGCATCCCCAGTGGAGTTGACATGCTGACTCAGGGTCAGCTGTGGCTATGGCCAGGACATAATGTCTCCTGTAGACCACAGTAAGCGGCTGCAGCCAGTGCTGTTACTAAGAAAAGCCCAAGGAGAAAGCGTAACATGACACGCCTGTCTTGGACAGAGCCTGTGGCAAATGACTCAGGAGATGCTCCAGGGAACACAGGGACAGGAGAGTGTCTGACTGTCCAGCATGGCTGTCCTCTGTCTTGTTCAGGTGAAGAGGCCCTGTACTCTGGTTACCTCTGAATTCTGCAGAGATCAGGTCCAGCCTGGCAGGCTGCTGGACCCTGGGCACTGGACATATGTGCTTGTCATAGGTGCAAAGACTAGGGACATGCTGGGACCAGTGCTGCTGTCCCCTGCCCCTGGGTGAGTGACATTTTCTGGAGTTGTGTCTGTCACAATCACCGGACACTACTGCTTGTGCCGTCTCACTCCAGCCAGTCGTGCCCTCTGGCAGGGGTCTGAGGGTACCCTCTACGGCATGACATGGAAGCTGAGGGTGTTAGCTGAGCCCTGTGTGTGTCTGGTGCAGCTGTGAGGGAGGGGGCAGAAACAAACGATATCCTAGAGTGTGGGGTGGAAATCCCTGGAGACAACAGAGGCAAGGTCATGTGGGCCAGAATGGTGGGTGAACCGGAGAACATAAGAGCCAAAGATACACTGCTCTGGGTCCAATGCTTGTGAACCCTCAAATTCCTATGTCTAATTCTGACATATGATGGTATTAGCAGGTAGGATCTATGGGGGTGATTAGGTCTGAGGTGGAGTCCTCATGAGTGGGATTAACAACCCCCAGGTTGCTGTCTAGTCCTCTTGCCCCCAGGTGCAAATACAGAAGTCTGCAATCTGCAGGCAGAGGGCTCAGGTCAGAAGCCAGTTATTGGGGTTTGCATCTCAGACTTCAGTTCCCAGAACTGCGAGGAATAAATTTCTGTCATTTACAAGCCACCCAGTCTATAGCGTATTCGTTACAGCAGCCTGAGCTCATTAAAATGGAGCTGTGCTCACGTTTTCCACCGGGCATCTCTGAGTGTGTACCCCATGCAAATACACACAAATGCACATGCCTGCTCACGCAAGTACACATGCACATACACACATGCACACACACACACACACATGCACGCACGCACGCATGTACGCACGGCAGTGGCCTTGCCCAGAGGAACCTGTTCTTGTTTCAGAGCAGGGAGGAAATGGGTGAGATGATCAGCACAGCTCAGTTGCATAGACCCTGGCTTGGCCCTGAACTCCCATCCTGGGACTGAGGTGGTTCCTAAAGGATCTGCCCTCATCTGAGAACGGAGATCCTGGAGGGTGTCCTTCTCAGTCTGCCAGTGCCTTCCTGTGGCCCCACGGAGAGGGGAGCCTGGAACAGAGATGCCTGTTCCAGTGTGGAGTTTTGTTTCTTTACAGCCACATAAATTACTTCATCTTATTTAACTGCCGTTAACTAATTATGAATATAAATTCACACACCCAGAGTGAAATCGCTGAACTTAGACATTTTACTACAAGGACACTTACATCCCAATCAAAGCCCCTGCAAAATGTGTGTGAGTTTTATCAGCTAAGTAATCAGCCTCTCACTTCTGAGTCCCTTCATAGTCCCGGAGAGGTTCACAGCCCTTCTCTGCTGGGGACGCTTTTTTTTTTTTTGAGACTGGTCTCACTATTTTTGCCCGTGGAACTGCAGGCTCTCGTTGCCCAGGGTACCACAGACTCAAGCAATCCCCAGCCTCAGCTTCCCAGGTAGCTGGGATTACAGGGGCGCACCACCAAGCCCAGCTATTTTTTGGAACTAGGTCTCGCTACGGGACCCAGGCGGGACGCGAACCATGATCCCTAGCCCCGGCCGCTTCATAGGCTGAAGCTTACAGGCACGAGCCACCGTGCCCAGTCCTGGGGATGCTTTTTGTTCTGCTTCCTGGAGTGTGTGTATTATGCATTGAACAGTACAGAGAAGAGGTTGACAGTTCAGTCTTGGGGGTCAGACAGATCCAAATTTAAACTCCAAACACTTTGATTATTAGAGCATTAGCTTGTAGATTATCTTCCTTAAGCCTTAGTTTCTCATCTGTAAAATGGGAATACTGGTAGGTCACAGGGTGGTGGTGACACTTGAAAACAATGACACAAAGTGACAAAACTACTCCAGGGATGTCATGGAATCCCTGGAAATGATGGCAGTCCTGTTGTTAGCATCCTCAGCAAAAGTGTGCAGAGTCAAAGGTAACCTCTCTGCTCTGAACTTGTCAATAAGAGCCAATCAGACCGAGGGCAGACTCCAGCAGAGAAGGTTTGTTGTGAGCCAGACCCTTTGCCCTCTTGTGGCCTGAGGGAGCCCACTCCATCTCTGAGCTGCCTTCCTTCTGGTAGAATTCTCCCATCCCAAAGGGTCTCACCCAGAGGTGAACAGAGGCAATTCCATCAAAGGCACAAAAGTATGCACACAGGCAAGCAGATGTAAGAACAAGGGCCACCTCACAGGATCAGCCAGGAGTTTTGCCAGCTGAGTGTGAACTATGGCCAGACATGCTCATCACACCAGAGCCAGGAGCTGTGAACACCCAAGCCCAAGTGGGAAGACCAAGGTCTCAGCGACAGAGGCTTTAAGCCTCTAACCCTGTCTCTCTGTACTCCATGCTTTAATAATAATGTTATTTAATATGGGCCAATCTGAATAACTTTATTCTTCTCTTAGATCTTTGTCTATAAAAGGACGCTGTGTTGTCTGGACTGCCTGTGATTCATTATGCTGAATTCCCTTCCATCTGCGGGCTTATACAGTTGTTGAAAAGCTGTCACTATAACCTATTGTCACTGCAACCTTTTATGAACCAGCTTACATTTTTATGTCAAAAATTTATCTTAATGGCCTCACAGCTCTTACCTCCAATTATTTCGGTGTCACCAACCTCTAGCTCGGGCTGCATTCTAGCTAATATGCAAGGACAAATTCCCTCGTCACTCCTGGCCCTATATTTAAAATGTGAAGAAGCCGCCTGGTTAATGTGGCATATCCCTCAAGTGGCACATGGCCACTCGCTGCAGAATGGGTGAACCTTTGGGGTATACCCTAAGGAAGATCATGGGATGAGGACACCTGAGCAGTGGCTGAGGCCCCCAATCGGTGGCAAGAAGCATCGATGGGGACATGCACCCAGTGGCCCTTTGTAAAGAGACTGTTTAAATATTACCAGCAGTTACACATGCCATCCCTCTCTATACAGCAAAAATGCTAGAGGAAAAAACAAACAAACAAATCCACAAGTCCTAGTAAGAGTACCAAGACTCTCACTTAGATTTCTTCTTGTTCAACATAATACTGGAGGTCCTAGCTGGACCCATTAGGCAACAATAAGATACTCAAGGAATCCAAATAGGGAAAGATAAGTAAAGTTATCACTATTTGCAGATGATATGATTGTGTATATCTAGAGAGAACTCTAAAAACAACACAGAAAAACTAGTTAAAACAATAAACCAGTTCAATAAAGTAGCAGTTTACAAAATCAACACAAAAAATCAGCGGTCCTTTTATATGCAAGCAATCAATCTGAAGTAGAAAAGATCAAGAAAACTACACCATTTACAATTGTACCAAAAAAAAAAGAAATACCTGGGATTAAACCTAACAAATGAGGCAAAAGTCTTATACAAAGAAAATTACAAAACATTGTTAAAAGAAATAGAAGAAACAAAAAATGGAAAGACATTCCCTACTCACGGACTGGAAGAATTAACATTATCAAAACATCCATCCTACCAAAAGCAATAGACAGATTTAATGCAATTCCAATAAAAATCTCAATGACATTCTTCAAAGATAGAACAAATATTACTGAAATTCACATGGAATCACAAACACCCTCAAATAACCAAAGGTCTTTTGATTAAAAAGAGGAAGAATGGAGGTATTAAATGCCCAGACTTCAGACTATACTACAAAGCCATAATAATTAAAACAGCATGGTATTGTAACAAAAATAGACACATAGGCAAATAGATTCAAACTGAGAACTCAGAAATAAAATCACATGCATATGGTCAACTAATCTATGACAACGGAGCAAAGATGTGCACTGGCACAAGCAATGTCTTTTCAATACATGATACTGGAAAAACTGGACTATTACATGAAAAAGAATGAAGCTAGATTACTATCTCACACCATACCAAAAACAAACAAACAAACAAAAACAACAACTCAAAATGGATAAAAGTTTTGAATGAAGACCTGAAACCATAAAATGCACAGAAGAAAACAGGCACAACACCCCCATAACATACATTTCAGAAACATCTTCAAAGACTCATCCTCAGAAGCAGAGAAAATGAAGGTAAAGATAACATCTGGGATTATACCAATCTAAAAAGCTCTGTATGGCAAAAGAGACAGTAACCAAAATTAAGAGACAATCTATGAACTAGGAGAAAATATTTACACTCCCCACAATTGATAAGGGACTGACATCAAAGATCTACAAAAAGCTTACACAGCCCAACAGAAACAAAGCAAACAATCTAGTCAAAAAATGGCAGAACTAAGAAGACTCTTCTACAAAGAAGAAATGCAAGTGGCCAACAGGTATATGAAAAATGGCTCAACATCAGTTATAGTCAGAGAAACAAAAATCAAAACTGCAATGAGATATCGCCTTATACCAGTGAGAATGGCCCATATTAAAAAAAAAAAACAAAAACAAAAACCTGGCAACAACAGATGCTGCTGAGGATATGGAGAAAGAGGAACACTCTTACATTGCTGGTGGGAATGCGAACTGGTCCAGCCACTATAGAAAGCTGCGTGGATGTTCCTCAAATTGCTAAAGATGGATCTACCATATGATTCAGCAATTACACATCTAGGAGTGTCCCTAAAGAACTCAAAAACATTAACTTGAAAGGAGACACACTCCTATGATTATCATAGCAGTATTTACAATAACTAAGATATGGAAACAACCTAAGTGTACAAAAGCAGATGGATGGATCAAGAAGATGTGGTAAAATTACACAATACTACTCAGCGATCAAAAAAGATAAATGCATGCCATTCACAGCAATATGGATGGAGCTAGAATGGACTATGCTCAGTGAAATAAGTCAGAAGGAAAAAGGAAAATATTGGATGGCTTCATTTATGGTGGGAATATAGGGAAATCAAGCTAAGTCTTAAAAAAGGCAAAATTTGCAGACAAAGTATAGATCTGAGGCATACAGCAGGGGAAGGGGAAGGAGAGAGGTCAAAACAGTGAGAGAAGAGCACAAGGGACTGTGGGGAAAGTTCACGGATGATGTGGTGGAGGGAGAGTTATGGAGGCTACCCCTGAGGGTAGAAATCAAATACTGAACAACAACGAACAATGTAAGAAAATAAAAATGTTTAATAAAAAAAAAATCCTTGTTCTTGGTTGCTAAAAGACATATGCATCTGTGTAAACGTACATGTACATAGGCATAGAGAAATAGTTACATATTTGAATGCAAATGTGTAATAAATATTCAAAAGTATTTCATGATCTGGCCCTAGTTTTGGAATCATGGTAACTGAAAACAAGACAAAAGGAACCACGTTTCTGTCCACTGCTTTTTATCCTTACTAGTGGGGATTACTGGCCTTTTTGTTTGGAGTGCTCCTTTTTCTACAACTGTCTGTGATGTGTCCAGGTATACTGCATTGCCTCTACCTAACAGATGTGGAAATCGGGTCCAGGACACACTCAGGGACCTGGCACACTTGGTGTTGCAGTCATCTTGTTGCCAGTCTCCCAATGGTGTGCACCATTTGCAAACCAGAAGAGTCATTCCAAACAAAATTAAAAAAAAAACCTCTCTCGTTAGCCATCCCTAAAAAAACTTAAAAACTAAATTAAGTTTACCAGCCTACTCTACCCCTTCCTCAACTATTCTTTACTTTAAAATGCTAATTATCTCTCAGGTTTGTTTGTCTTCTTTAAAATTCACCAGGCCCTCGCCCTGTATCCCTATAAATACCCCTTTCTTTTGTTAATAAAGTTGTCTCCTGGTCCATACCTCCATTTAACCCCTGGCTATGGCTGAGCATTCTTTTCTCATAAATTCTTTTCTCGTACCTTGCGTGGGGGCTAACATCCCAACATCCTGCATGATACACCTTTCTCCTCACTGTTTTCTGACATCACGAAACCTGACATTCCTGCTTCCCTTGCCCCTGCCTGCCCCACTGTGGCTACTGGTGTCACAGCTCTCCTTAAATAGGAAAGAATGCTGGGAGAGGAATCTGGGGGGTGTCCTGTGGTCCTTCTCAAAGCAAGCTGGTTTGAGTAGTGGCAGCTCCCTCGGGGTGCCATACCCAACCTGGTTTCCCCACACTCTTCCCTGCCTCCTAGCCTACCGGATCTGAAGGGTGTTGCAAATCTGTATGTGCAAGCTTAATTAACACACTGCCATTTGCACTATCCAGCTTCCATGTCCCCCTTCATTGTCTGAAGGAGGCAGCCCAGGCATCTAGCAGAGACTCCCGATCAGGAGCCTCCTGCTGGGGTGCCACAGGGCACTCTGGAGTCTCCTGAGCTGCAGACCCGGCTGCACCAGGTCCAAATCTGTCCTTGGAGAGGGAAGTCAGCTCTTTCTTTCCATTGGTGGCTGCAGGGGGAGCTCTGCATCAGGGAACACGGGTGCAACAAGGGCTGTGCTCACGCTGTGTGAGCATGCGCGCGTGGCTGCAGCTGTGCAGTGGATGTCACCTGAATTTTCCTTTTTGCTTGAAGTGAACACAAGGATGCTCTTCACGCCCCCACACTGACTGACTTGGCGTCAGACGAATCTGAGTTCAGAACCTTTGCCAAAGGAAAGGTTCTTCGGTGAAGGAACTTCCTGAAATCTCTGCCTTTTCATCTTAAAATGGAGATGATAAAGCATGGCCTATGGGATTTGAAGCAAAATGTGTGCAAGGCACCTACTCAGGCCTGGCAGGCAGCAGAGATTCAATTAAGGCCAACCATCATCACGGCTGCTCTTATTACCAGCCTGGGTGTACTCAGTCTGGTGATTACTGCTCCCATGTCCTGCGAAGTCATGTAGCTGTCTTTCTGACGCCTCTATGTCCTGCAGAACCAAACCCTCCCTGCGTTGGACAGAAGTCTGACCCTTCGGCACTGATCCCAGAGGAGGAGCAGCTTGCCCAGCATCAGGGCACCACTGCAGGGTGAGGGATGACCTCGAAAAGACACCTCCAAGAACCCACAGGGCTCCCCGTATCCAGCAGGCCCAAGCAGAAGCTTGTCTTGGAGATGGGTGAAGGAAGACAAATCGGGTTTGTCTGCCTGGAGGAGTGCCCAGGCTTTGAGATTTTGATTCCAGAATCATTTCTTTGTTGGTGACTCATCTACCTGTTCCCGCCATGCTCGTGACTTCTGCAGGACCCGCTGCCCCTCGGCCTACCCTTCTTCCCTGTTTCTGCTCACCAGTGCTCACCTGACCTCAGCATCCCCAGCAAGCCTGCCATGTCTGCTGTAGCCAGAAGCCAGTTCTGTCTCTGAAGTCTGGCTGAGGTCCCTGAGGGCCAGTGCTGGGCTGCCCGGGGAGATCATAGGCCCATCGGAGGCTTGTGCTGATGTGGGCATTGGGGCAAATCTACCTGGGTGCACAGAGCCTGCATCCAGGTTCCATCCAAGCCCAGCTGGGGGCCCTCAGGCTGGCTCCTTGAGTTCCAGACTTCAATCTCCTCCTCCAGAAAATTGGCAAAATCTTAAATAAACGCCTAATTGCATCTTTCCAGAAGGAAACCTCCCTTGAAAATGTCTTTTTAATGGGTAGGTCTGGATTTCGAGGGGAGCCAGTGGCAAGCACAGGGCCTTTAAGAGGGAGCGAGGGAGCCGGCTTTAGAATCGCTTTATTTCCCTTTTGCAATGGGAAGAGACTTTGCTATTAGCTCGATTTGATTCTAAATGCAGCCCTGAGACCTCCCTTATCCCCAGGCACCTATCTCGCTGGTACTAATCCAGAAGCGCCACTTAAGTGACTGCCATTGGTAAGAAGGAAGAAAATCTGAGAAATGGGTAAAGTTGACATCAGGAATCTCCTGTTTAGTTATGTCCTCCTGGGGGAGCCCGCTTCTGAGATAGAGAAAAGAATTTCACCGTTCGAGGGAAGAGATGGCTTTGCCCCAGCATCCCAGTCTTCCTAGCACCCTCATTTAGAAGGAGGTGCTCACGGGAGAGGCTTAAAGACACACTAAAGAGGTACATTCTTGCTTTGGCAGGGGACTTCCCCTAACACGCTGTATTCCCACTAACACAATCTCATCTTCCGTTATGGAGAAGGATGATTCAGTGTGAGGTCTATTTTCTGCTGAGATCTGAGCGGTGCTCTGTGCCAGGACGGTGGCCTGGCTCCCGATTAATCATGGTGTGTGTCTGAGTGGCTCCGTGTAGCCCCAGCGCGAGGGTGGCTATCCAGCAGGCACCTTCCTCTCCTTGGGGACACGCTGCCAGGACAGGAGGACTTGTGCCTGGAGTTGGAACGAGAGCTCAAGAAAACCTCTGCAGGATGGAGCTGTTGTCATTTAAATTTAATATGTTTTTGACCTGCTAACAGCCTCAGGGGCTGGGGATGCAGCTGGTAGGCAGGGTGAGAGTGGAGGGCACCTGCTGCCAGGCTTTGCCCTTGCCCTGCTCTGGCTGGAGGGTGAAGGCCTTCTTGTACACACCAGCACAATTCGAACCACCCTAGGTCCCAGCTCTCCATGGCAACCCCAAATAACCTGCTCATTCCAGAGGCTATGCTGGCAGCAAAAGTGAACCGAATGCCATGGAATGGTGTCCTTGTGACAGACAGTGGAGAGTGTGAACTGGATCCCGATGGACCAGTTGCTGCCTTTCGGGAATGCCCAGAGATGACTAGGACGGCCCCCACGAGGCAGGAAGAGTGATTTCCCTACGAGGGACACGGGAAATGGAGGGGGCACGATCTTGCACCAGAGGTCTTTTACTGACCTGGCAGCCTTCATGGAAGAGATGCAGATCTAGGTGGAAAGAGAAAATGGGAGGCACTGGGGATGGGGACCTCATAAGATCCAGGGACTTCAGGGCAGTTGTGTGGTAGGATCTCTGTCCCAGGGTCTCTGTCCCCCAGGTTCTTGGCAGCTTCTTCCCCTGCCACTCATGCACACGTGTGGCCTGGTCAGTGGCTGCTCTCCACCCCTCCTGCCTGCATCTTCCTTCTCTGTGTTTCTGCTCCCACATATGCTGACTGGCATCTCCCCCAGCTTCTACCCAGGCCTGGGTGCTGATACCTGCCCACCTCCCCAAGCATCAGCAGAGAGAGGCCTTGTAAGACAGAGAGAGAAAGGAGCCAGGCCTTGGAGTCAGACACAGTTGCCTCCAAACCTGGGTTTGCATTGTCTCGGCTATGTTAGCTCCCATATAACATTCCCTTATCTGCACGGTGGAGATAAAGACATTGCAGGGGTGGCAGAGAACAGATATTACATATGTCAAAGCAAGAGCTACTGCGTGGCAGAGAAGGGGTCTGTTTCCCATCCCCAAGTTACTCCATTTATTCACCCCAGGCCACTTCCCTCCTAGCCCCTGTGGGTCCTCCATCTCACATGATGACCCAAGTTGGGACAAGCAATCTGAACAGGGGTACGGGGAAGGTCCACCAGGAGGTTCGAACACTCCGTCTCTGTTGTGGTAAACGATGACTTTAATTTACAAAGCAGGCGAACACTAAATCTTCATGAAATTAAAAACTATATTATTTATGTGAGCGGAAACGGAAAATGTTCCGTAGCTAGCAGCGATCCTGCTTTGTAGGAGGAACACTAAAATAATTAAAACCACTCGTGCCTCAGTAATAAATAATGATAATAAATAAATGTCCTGACCTTAAGCGAAAATATAAAATTAAAACCCATTTGGTATGTAAATTCATTCAGACGCCAGCAAGTCTCCCAGCCCAAGACGGTGTGGGATGGAGGAAGCATTCACTACATGAATTTTGAAAGGAAAATCAAAGAACAACAGAGTTGTGTGTCTATCGACTCATTATTCTACTTTAATTCCATCTAATGCTATGTGGCGCCTTGAGGCTGGGACATTAATTTCCTGCTTTTTCTGTTTCACCAATTCCTCCTGGGGACTAGGAGAAAGAATTTCAATCCTGGAGGCTGAAATCAGGGGAGGCCAGAAAATTGCAAGAGAGGTGGGGAACTGGAACTCGGGAAGGTGGTTTTTAGCATGTTTACAGGAAGACAGTGAAAAAAAGTTGGCCAAGAATGGCACCAGCCCTGGCTGGGGTGAGTATTGGAGTGTTTGGGACAGAATAATCCAGGGTAAGGGAATGTCCCTGGTCTTGGGTCCAGGCAGGAGCTGTTCCAGGGCCTGGAGAATCGGGAGGGAAACCTTGGACACGGCGACCTCAGGAACATGCAGATCAATTCCAGATGGGCACCCCACACGGGCCTAGCAGGCCCTTGCGGCTTTGCTGTGGAACTGCAGGCTGTTCCTCAAGCCCATGCCCCCAGGCAAGGCCAGCCTGGGCAGAAAGGTCAGAAACTGGCACTGGCTGCAGGTACTACAAATGGTGATGCCCTCTCTGTCCCCTTCCAGGATGGGCACTTTCCTCTAGGGCCTAGTCCATGACCTTGTCATGTCAGGCACACAGCTACCTCAGGAGGTGGGCAAGGTGGGAAGCTTATTTCAGTTTTATAGGCAGGGAAACTGAGGCACAAGAGTTCACAGTGAGTGACTGGGAGAGATTCAGACTCCCATCCCCAGGCTGGTACACCTGTTAGTGGGGACTTCTAAGGGGGCCAGGGGACAGAGGGGGGAGAGAGGAATGGGGACAGTGACATCTCATGTATGAGACCAGGGTTCCTCTTGCCCCTCATGTTTAACATGAGGGTCCACCTTCGTAGTCATTGCTTGCAAGTCTCTGCAGGTTGGGCCGAGCTGGCTAAGCTCTGGGTGGCTCCCTGCCAGCCGGTGTCCTGCCCCAGGTCTGCACATGCCTGTGAAGCTGCCGCAGGACGGCGGGACAGCTCAGGACGCCAAGTGCAGGGAGTGGAGCATGGGGCTCAGCCTCCAGGATTCCGGGTTCTCGGGTTAAATGACGTGGAGGCTCTCTGCTCCCTCTGCTTCAGTAGTAAGCACCCCCTTCTCCTGCGGTGCCAGCCAGGGTAGACAGATGTAGCTGGACTGGGCACCTGGTCATCAGGGCCGCTTTTAGCTCTGGCAAAGTGGACAATGTTGCCGTTGAAGACCCCTTCATTGACCAAACTACATGGTGTGCGTGGTCCAGTATGATTCCACCCTCGCTTCTACTAGCACTACCAGGGTTGCTGGCAAGGTCGGCCCTGAGCTGAACAGGACACTCACTGGCATGGCCATCTCTGACATACCCTAAAAGTGCGGTTGTGTGTTTGACATGGCCCCTGGAGAAAAATGTCAAATATGACAACATCAAGAAGGGGGTCACAGGCCTCCTCAAGGGCATCCTGGGCTACTCTGAGGATCAGGCTGTCTCGTGCACTCATGTGATTGGAATAGTGACACCCACTACTCCATCTTTGACACTGGCGCTGACACCGCCACTAGCTGTCAGCTTGTCGAACTCGTTTCCTGATATAACGAATACCTTGCAACGACAGGAGGGGAACATGATGGTGCACATGGCCTCCAAAGAGTAAGATCCCCCAGACAACCGGCCCCAGGGAAAGCACAGGAGAGACCCTCAGTCGCCCTCCCCCCTCATTCAATACATAGAATCTCCTGAGCTGTCACAGTTCCATCTCAGATCCCCAAAGAAAGGTGGGGCGCTTTACCGTGTCAGGAGCCATCAATACAGAACAGTTGTACACACCAGAAGAACCAACACCAAAGTGATCAGAGCTTCAGGTGGTCAGCGTTAGCTAGACATCAGAGCCCCTTCCTCTTGGGCTGCCTCTCCCCAATCCCACACAGCTCAATGGAGCTGTGGCCATGCAACATGATGGCCTGTGCTTCTACAGCTCGGATGCCCCAGCCTCTGAGCCCCCGGCCATGTTTCTTTGGTGCCCATGGTTGCCACCGGCCAGTGGGGATCACCAGCCCTGATGTGGAATGGGTGGAGATGGGTCCAAGGAGCTGCCATGAAATGCCATGCCCTCCTTGCACACATTCACCGAGCCCCCTGCCCAGTGGACACTCAAGGATTGCCCAAGGTGGTCAAGGTCAAGGTGGACTAGGGTTGAAAAAAGTTTGGGGAAAGTCAAGAACCCACATATTCCTGTTACCATGAACCTAGGCATGTCAGACTCAGGGGGAGTGAGGGTGAGGGTGAGGCATGGAGATTGGCAGGAAAGACCTTAGGGAGGAGATGACAGGGTTAGGTTTTGAGGGAGGGGTGGATGGAGCTGCGGGGGCACCCTAGGAAGAGGAAGGAATCAGGGCAAAGGTGAAATGAAGAGGGCAGTTTCATCCAAGTGAGTGGGGTCTCTGGAGGGTGGGGGACAGGCTGGGGCCGGGACAGGATACTAGTGGGTTTGATCAGAGGCTTCACGGTGACCCAGGGGCATCGGGGTGTGGACGGTGATGGCAGAGTGGCTGCTGGGATGAAGAGGAGGCACTGTGTGGGGGTAATGTAAGTGCAGAATCCTTGGAGATGAGTTGTGACTAGGGAAGCTGAGGGAGGAGGTGTCAGGAACCCCAACAGGAGGCTGGGTTTTGAAGGTAAGCCTGAGTGTGCCCAGGAAGCAGTCCAGATGAACTGGGGCAGATGAGGATGGGCAGGAGTGTATGTGGGCCCCTCCTGTATCCCGGCTCTGCCCCTGTTCCTTTCAGTCCTATCCCTGCATGGAGCCAGGGGTTCAGTTCAAACGCCGGGATGCCTGGCTCACTGGTCCCTAGCACAGGCCAGGCACAGTTCTCCTTGGGGCCTTTTTACTTTTCCATCTCTCTATCTAGAAAGTTCCTTCCTGAAAACCACATGACTCTGCACACTTTCTTCAGGTTTTTTGCTCAAATGTCACTTGAATTGGCACATGCCCCACCTCTTCCCTGGCATGCTCTGACTTCCTTACCAGTTTTATTTTCTGGAATACTCTTCTGATATTTATTAATTTTCACCCCCTGACATTTGTTTATTTAGGTATCTGTCTCCATCCTTCAGCATAGGAGCTCTGCCAAGGCAGAGGTGTTTGTTTCCACTGGACACTTAGTAGGTGCTAAATAAACATGTGCTTATTCAGTGAGTAGAAGAGTAAATCAGTGCCCTCTGGCTGGTCCCCACCCTGCCCCCACCGCAGAAGGACACCTTGGCTGCTGCTACCTCAGGGCTGCCACCTCCCAGTCTGAGCTCCAGATCTGGGCCACCAAAGGTGTCAGGGGCTAGGGTAGTTTGGGACCATGATTCCAGGTGGCCTGGACTCTAGAAGACGCCCCTGAGGCCTAGGGTTTGAACTGAGTCTCTCTGTGGGTGGTGGCCTCAGCACATGCTCACTCTCCCTCAGCCTCACATGGGTCTGGGGGGTGGAGGGGACAAACCAAAGACTGGCTGGGCAGGATGCCTGGATCCGAATGGAATTTACTGCTCTGAAAGCTCCCTGAGTTTTAAGGTTTTGAACATCAACCCACATACTTTGGCGGAGGCAGATGCAAAAAATAAAACCAAGACTTGTAGGAAACAATCTGGGGAGTGCTGGAAGGGGAGAATGAAATGGATAAAACATATGGGCCAGTCTTAATCAACAGAGCAGGCAGAAGGTCCAGCCCAGCCCAGCCCAGCCCAGCCCAGCCCAGCCCAGCCCAGCCTAGGACCTTGAAGAAATATCACAATTTAGAATGCCACTTGGGAAGAGGCAGAAAATTCCAGAATGTCATCTGCCTTCAAGGCTTGGTGAAGGAAAGGCTCTTCCTCATTGGTTTAGCAAGGGAGATAAAATAGAAAAGGCAAAAAATAGAAAAGAGGTGGGAGGATCTTAGGGGCCAGGAGGACCAGGCATATAGTTAACAAGACTTAGGTGCTGTGTGACCTTAAACATGTTCCTTCCCTTTCTAGGCCTCTATGTTTGTTGGTAGAGTGAGGGGTTTGAACACTGGAACTTAGAATGCTGGTGGCCCTGTTTCTTGATATTTAGGCAGCTTCCTTCAGACTGGACAGCTGGGCTCTCCTAGAATACCTGCTGCTTCTCTTGCAAGTTGCCACAACGTGGTGGGACCCAGAATGGAAGGCCATTTGTTCAGTACGCAACCTATCCATCTGTACATTGCAGCCTCATCTGTCCTGCATCACAGAATCTTGTACTCTGCCCCCTTCTCCAATCTCTAAACACCACTAAGCCTCAATATTGGGAGGTTCTGGGTACCTGGGGTGCTGGGTTTAGCATCTGACTGTGTAGTATCCAGATGACAGCTCAGTTGGCTCTGCTTTGCTCAACTCAAATTTTCCTCTGAAATAGAAAGGAAAAGCTTGCTTCCCTGCAGGTCCCAAATGCATCTTCTGTCTACTGACTCCTGTGCTACATCCAGCAGGGGTTTAGGAGCTCTTTGCTGCAGTCCTGAGCCAAGGCTGCTCGATTTGGCTCCCACTTAAAAGGTGACCTGGGTTGACCTTTCTGCATCCTCACCTCTGTCTACAGCTGTGTGGAGCAGAGCCCAGCGAGGTGGGCGGCTGCGCGGGATTCCAGAGTCACCAGGCCAAGGCCCAAGGCCTCCAGGGCGGCCTCACAGGCAGGGGCCTCTCCTCCTGTGGGACACGCCTGGCCGCCCTATTAATAGTCCGGCTGCCAGGCACTGCCTCCTTCGGAGTTTCCATTTCACTTGCACTAGATCTGGCCGTCCCAGTGGGGACAGCCTCCTTACAAAACAAACAGCAGAATCAATATTTCCTTCATGGGGGAAGTGTAGCGTTCTCAGACGGCAGGCCAGGCCCTCTCCATTCCTGCGGCCTAGGAAGGGGCACAGAGACCGACCTGGCCTTTTCTGCCTCAATTTGTGATTTGATCACACTGAATCAATAGCCATTTCTAGAGCACCTTCTAGTGTCCACTCCCATTGGGCAAGAGGGAGGGGAAGGTGGATAAGGCAAGTCCCAGGGTTTGAGGGGTACCCTGTTGTAGGGACATGCGCTTCTGTGTGTAGGAGGAGCCACAATGCCCCGTGTAAGGGCAGACAGGGTAAGGCAGGATGGGCATTTGACATCATATCTGGGGGTGCAGTTAGTGCCTGGCACAAAGGTGAGAGGGGCCCACTGGCCCTGCAACTCTCAGCACCTTTGTGGGTGGGGACAAACACTGGGGTAGTGTTAGGGTGCTCCTTATCAATCATCAGGCCTAATCAGCAAGTTCTGGGTGAGACGGTGCCTCCCAGTAGGTGGGGGATGTTGGCCCCATCTAGCACAATCTCTTCTTCTCCCTGTGTCCTCCCACCCACTTGCCAGAACAGCCTAGAGTAAACCTGGCCTCAGGTCTCCCTGCATAAAGTGTCTTGGGGAAGCTTATTAAAAATGTAAATTGATGCTGCAGCTCTAGCAACTCAGAATCGATAAACTGGTTGGGGGGTAGAGGCACCTAGGGGATCCTGAGCCGGGAACCCTTATATCAGGCTCTAGAAGGCACCCCACTGGACATGGGCTCAGAGGGTCAGGGGCTGGGGTATTCACCCCCACTTTCTTGGGTTCCTCTACTCCTGTGCCCACCCAGACTGGGTATCCCTCAGTGTTGTAGGATGAAATGTTTGCAGGATGATTCTCTTAGGGTGAAAGAGGGTAGTGATGCAAAGTGACCTCTGACTTCTAGGATGTATGTTTCTCCAACCACACACTTGCAGGCTCTGGCGTTCCCCCTTCCCGCCAAGGCTCTGGGGAGTGCCTCTTCCCCAGCTCTGCACGTACAAGCCTCAATGCTGGCAGAGCATGCATGTCTTATCAGAATCTTGGATGCCAGAAGCATGCAATTCCCCATTCCCCCACAAACTGAATACACCCAACCCCTGTCATTCGCATCCCTCTGCTGTCACGAAAGGAGTAATGGCCCTTGCTTTCCTGGAGGCTACCTCGTGTTCCTGGATGCTATTTAACTTGCTGGCAGGTGGGGTCTGTTCCATCTCCAAGGCTCCCCTTGGGCAGAGTCCTCATGCTCTACCAACCGGTCACTGGCATTCTGGGGGGATGGAGAGGCTCTGCATGCAGGGCTCACACCAACAAGCTAGGGATGGTGTGATAGCTCAGGACAGCATTGGTCATTCCGTCCCTCCTGAAAATAGCTCCATGGTGATGGCTTCTGCCCTCAGGGAGTCTCTGCAGGATGGCAACAGGGTCACTGGGAGTGAGAAGCTTGCAGGGACCACTGTCACAAGCAGAGGACACCACCTGGTGGAAGGGGAGACTGGCTTGTGTGGTGGGTGTGTTCCTAAGCCCAGTAGTGAGGCAGGCCTGAGAAGCCCAGTGTGGGCGGGGAGAACTGATGCAGTTGGCAGGAGAGGCCAGTTGATGGTGACCAGGCTGCGGAGGCTGTGATGCTACTGAGCCTGTTCCCAAGGGGCGAGTGTGGGGGGACTTTCTATGGGGCAAAGGCAGAGATGCCCTCTTCCATGGTCTCCCCCTGAGCTCTGGATGGTGTCCAGCTCTGTGCTGGGCTGGGCGCTGGAGGGTCAGGAGGAGGAGCAGGGGTGGCTATTGAGTCTCCACAGAGGGGACAGGCCAAGCCCAGAGTTCCTGGCGGGGACAAGGACTTGTCCGAGGTTTGTTTGAGGACTGACAGATGGGGAGGGAGAAGGACAGAGGACAGAACTGTGGGGAGGGAGAGGCTGGTGAGCGGGCATTTCAGAAATAAACCACCACAGAAGAACTGGCCGAAAACCTGGGAGGAAAATGTCATGACGGAGCCCAATGCAGGCTGTTCCTTCTCGAGTCCCTCAATCTCCGGTGACTGGAAACGAAACTGCTTTCCTTGCCCCTGTGTCAGGATTTGGCATGAGGCGAGGAGGAAGTCTTCTCACAGATTTCAGAGCCTGGGCACGGAGCAGCTTAGCCTACATGTTTTAGGATAATAAAGGAGACTAATGGAGAAGTGGTGCTTCCTTCCCCCAAAGCTCCGATTAAACTCTGGAATATGGGTGACACGCATACGGAGGAGGACAGCACAGTTAGAATTCAGCCAGCAAACATTCTAAAATATTCATGAAACACGGGACCAGGCCTGACTGTTAACACGGCGCCGGTTCCCTCCAATGGAGTGACAAATGGGCGCCAAGCACTGTCATCTGTCCCTTTGATCTTACAGGTCCCGCCAGGGAGCGAGAGGGGGACTCAGGCCCGGGA